>JASFAX010003308.1:0-42902 GCA_030737875.1 Allium sativum | reverse complement strand
AATCATAACTTATTCTGATATTATAATAATGTCTAAATACAAGTAATTAATAATCTAGCAGAACACTTGCATCTCACGCTCCACATATATAGTATACAATCGAAAACGACGGGCGCTTATTGGATATTGGATTCCAACCATGACAAGGTATGGGTCCACTTTAGGATCGTGTATCTCTAGAGGCGAATACACTGGGTTCAACAAGAACGTCTTGCAACCCGGCCCACACATGACCGACCACTCATTCCGCTTGAGTGTATCGAATGTATATCACCGACGGTTGGGATTAGCAACCGCCTCCCGAAAAGGGACAGCATCGAATATAGATTAAAGAAGCAAATGTAATTTCTCCAGATAGGTGATTATACACCCTAATTAGAGCGACCCACATAGCCATGTTGCCTTCCCGATCACAACACCTTTTACTCGTTTCAAACCAATACCATTCCTCGATAATAATGAAGCCGTTCAAGTTCGGGTATTTTATTTACCTCTCAGACCTTGATCGACAACGTCCTTATCTCAGAATAAATACCAGTTTGTAACTTGAACTCTCATAACAACTTGTTTGCCATCTCGATTTCAAATCTGGTTTTATAAATCGTTTCTTATATTTGAAACCCTTGTTCAATATTTTACTTAATCCCTTTAATTAAGTAAATATTCACTAAAACGTAACTTTGAACTTGAAACATTGTTTCATTCTAAATCAATTTCCATATTTCAGTTTATTGTTAAACTATTAATCATTTCCCCTCCATTTGGATTCTCGTTACTCAACTTAATGGTTAAGTAAAATCTTATTCAAATCCTTGAATTCTACTTACAAATCCCAGTAACCAATCTTGTTTGAAGACCTGGGTTATACCCCTTTATAACACCTTCCTTTGAATTTGGTCGAACTTGTCTACACTCAATCGCTTCTAATGGAAATTCCAATTAAAGGTTGTTTCTTTAATTATTATTAATAAAAATAATAATCATTAACTTTAATATTAGCTATATTAAATATAGTTAACTATGCTACTAACTAAAATAGTCTAAATTATCATTTTGAAAAGCTTACTAAATAAAATCAACTTCATTAACATAATTCAATAATTTCCTTGATTTATAGTTAATTGAAGATTAACTAAATATTTAACATCATTCGTTAAACTTTAACAAATATTCAAAATATTTAAATCAAATTACTTCAATTATCAATTTCAACTAAAGATGGTTGATTTTTGTCGACCGTACACCACACTTAGCAGTTGACTAATTATCATTATTCATTTCCCCTTTTTAAGTTAATCAAATAACTTAATTAATTTAGAATCACCATTTAATTGTTTAAAAACAATTATTCTATTTTTCCAACCAGTATGTAAATCTTTGGGTTTCTGCTACCTTTAACTTGCATAAACCATTTTGATAATTTCTCATATAAACTCGATTAAATTATTTATTTATAAATTTCTACTTTAATTATTTATATAAAATGTCTAAAGAGCTTCAGTCCAGTTATAAAATAATTTATAACTTTAAAACCGCGTCGTTTCACCGAATGGTCGAATGACGTCTAAAACAACACGTTTATGGCCATTCATTGCCAATTACCCAATCCACACTATCGGTTGATTTTAAACACAACACAGGCGAATATTTATTTAACCATCATGTTCAAACAGGTTTTATTATCATATGGGGTCCAATCAGTTCAATATAAATAATATAACACAAACAACATATATAATATTTGTTTTGAGGAATCTGGTTGGATCCCTCTAACCTGTCCTTCCCTACATCACAGCTCGTTATACATTTCATAGTAATATATGAAATAAATTTCATACGATCTACTAATTTAAACGATTAAATATAAATAACAGCAACCAATCAAACAATAATAGCCAATAGCAACCAATCAACCAATTTATACTTTTTAAATGGTAAACTATAATTTAATATGAATTTACCACATCACAGGATTCCAGAAGGTGTGAGAATTAGCTCACCAGTTCATTTCAATTGGCGGTTGACGCGTTTGTTCCATTTAATTTCAGTCAAGCGTTCAAAATTAGCTGAAATTTCTACTGCGTCGGATCAGTGCCTGCTCAGTGCCATCGTCTAGGTCTCGTCCTTGCGATCCCAACGGATCCTGTTGCGTCAGATTCCGTTAACAAATGAACATATACCCTAATTTAAAGTTTGAAAAAATTAACGATTTATAAACTAATTTAATTATTAATTATTAAAACTAATTTTACCTTAATTAACACAAATCTCAGCCACGTCAGCAAATTAAACGTGCTTTCCCCTTTTTCTTCCTCCTTAACACCGATAGTCTCCTTTACATTCAACCCCGTCACCTTCAGACCGACAGTCCGCCACGACCTCTTGACCTGGGACCGACCTGAGACCATTGCCATAAACGCCACTCGCCTCTCCCCCTACGCCAATATCCCTGACAGTCCCCGCGTCCTGGATCGCCTGAAAACCCGCATTAAACGGGAACCGTTCAATTGCCAAATTCTCCGGCCATGTCCAACCGGGTACCGCCGCACCCCCACATAACTGACCGGGTCCTTCGCCTCTTCCACCACCTTCAGTCGTCAGGGCCCACGTCCCCCCGTCCACCAGAATTTGCTCAAAACTGGTCATAGCTTTTTAAAACAACTCAAAAAAACATGCCTCCGTTCATCTATCTCTTCCGACCTCCTCCTTCCACTAGAAGGCTCGAGTCCAGTGCCAAATTAAAGCCTGGACTCCCCTCTTTTAATTCCCCCATGGTCCCGTCTTCTCAAATCAACCCAATCCCCTTAATTTCTTAAAAGAACGAAGGTCATTTTCCTTGGTTTATCACCGATTCCGGCCACCTCCGACCACCGTTCCACCCCAATTTTTCTCAGTAGGTAGATCTCGACCCGATCTACCACTTTGCTTCAGATTCCCTTCACTGATTCATGACGGATTGGAAGATATAAATTGATTTGTGTATGAGGACTACTTGCAAAATTACTGAATGGAAAATGAATTGGGCTGGAAATTCTGATTTAGGGGAGTTTATATTATGTGGAAATAATATATTTTATGTTGATTTGACGAACGATGTTGACTAACGATTTTTATTTCGTGCTTATCGCTATTTCGAACGTTGTTTATTCGCTCATGCGCTCACATACGAACCCCGTTTGAGACGCAAATGGACGGCATAGTATAATTTGACGATACGGTCCTAATGAAACTTGTTTCGTCGACTTCCGAGTTCGTTTGTTCAACTGGCCCTCGTTTACGTTCAAATGGTCGTTTTTATTTGTATTTTATTTTGCCATGCTCACAAATTAACCCCGATTGACACGCCACTTGAAATCTAGCAATAATTTACTGTTGCGGTCTCAATAAAATTTGTTTCCTCGAAAACAGAGGTCGTTTGAATAAAGGTCCTTTTCAAAGGCCCGATTTACATAAAAATAAACCAATTTTAAAATACCTCAATATAATAATATTAAAATTTTGAAATTGGCCATACACGACCAGAATATCGTATACTACCACAGTAAAATAGCTCGGGTTGAGTTTGAAGCCAAATCGATATTATAAAAATTTAAAAACCCTTCATTTAATATAAATAAACGTTATAATATATAACGAAATTCCACAGCGACCTTTTCAAAATTTGATTTGGCCATAAAATAAAATCTACAACACGAAACTCAAATTTTCTCTTTTATTAGAAAAATATTATCCAATAGATTTGGACGTTTCTTGTTTCTAGAAAATCTGACTTATTTTGGTCCCTGTACAGCCGTTTAAAGTTCAAAACGCCAAATTACGAACTACCGCGCCACTGCAGCTCGTTTTATAATTAAATTATGAATTTAATGTTCTAAAGTTGTTTTAAAACGCTCGCTTCTATAATTTCAATACGAGTGATATTAAACCATTCTAAAATCGGCGATCACATTATACTGCAAATTCAACATTTTTCCCAAATATCCCGAAAATGAAATATTAGTATATTATTAATATAATTTAAATATTCAAATTAAATGGTTGAGATCGATTATTTAAAATCAAACCAATATTTTTTAATAAGTAAAATATTTCTAAAAATTGGCTAGAAAATACGGGACATTACATTCCTTCCCCCTTAGAATAATTTCGTCCTCGAAATTGCTAAGGTAGAAAGAATGTTACAACCCATTATCTTTATAATAATATTTAATTTAAAACTCGATTTTAATTTTCAAAACTAACCCAATTGGTTTTAAAATCAATTTATTTCAAATAATTTTGTTTTCCAAAAATCTTCAAAAAAAATTAACACCTTAAATTTTGGAATTTTTTTGGCAGAGTCTCCCCTGTACAGAGGACATCTGCAATATCGCCGGTTCAAGAAATATATATACTTCGACTCTCTTGGTCGGAAAAATAAAAAATCCAAACTCAAAACCCAAATAAAAACCAAAATTTCATATTTGCGTAGGCGTACCTTTTTGCAAGCATTATTATGCGATATACGATAATTTATATTTGAGCTGTCTTAATTATTATGCAGCTCGATTCGAAGTGGATTTGATTATCTCCAGAATTTCTCTCTTGGATGGATTATAAAGCTGAATTAGCACTTGCACCTGTTCTCAACTCAAATGAATTCACTAGTCATCAAACAAATGTTAATCAGATTCAAAACATCCATACCATTCATATCAACCCATTTTACACACAATTCAATCCACACGAGATTATCATTATTTATAATCACTTCATTTATTTCTTTAATTATCCATTCAAATTTATTTATCTGGATTGATTTATTCGAATTATTTATTTCAGATTGGTTTTAACCAAGTCGATTCAGGTTCAAGTTCATATTCAAGCAACCAACAACACAATCCAAGCATATCATTCAATCAACGTTAACAAATCAATCAATTTGGCCATACTATAATAATCTTTACTTTTATTATAAAATAAATTAGGAAAAAATAATTTTATACAAATTTCAAATATGCGCTCTCATATATATACACAAACTCAATCTAGGGTATTGCTAACCCCATCTCTATTGAGTCACGCCACAGAGCCAAGGTTATCACTAAACCAATACCACTGATACCACTGTAACGACCCGGGGAAACTCGACGCTCGAATTTTTGACAACAATACATAAACCCGTATTACTTGTCAAAAACCCAAGTATTGAACCCCCAGATTGTCAATAGAAAGAGATTAGAGGGCGAGAATAGTAAGAAAGAATATTAGAATAGAAGAAAGAAGAAGAACACCACATCAGAATCTCACAGCGGAACGAATAAGATATAATATCAAATCTCTTTATACAAAAGAACAACATATACACACCAACCATCAGAGTACAACAGATATCAGACACAGCGGAATAATAACTTTATATAACTAGTGGAGAAGCCACCTGCTTCCAACTCCTGAAATTCCGAGCGAACCTAACCTCGAACATACTCGGTCTGACCTGAGCACATTTGAGGGAAAGCAAAATACACCGGGTCAGTCTGGAATACTTTCGGTGATAAATTCACAGAACACACAACTTGTTTAACTTTGGAAAATCCTTTCTGAAATCCAAGGATAATAGTAAGACCAGCCCACACATAAACACAGACGGTTTTTACCTTACTACAACCCAAAACATTTTGAAATCAAAATTTATTCTGATATTATAATAATGTCTAAATATAAGTAATTTACAATCTAGCGGAACGCTTGCATCTCACGCTGCACATATATAGTATACAATCGAAAACCGCAGGCGCTTATTGGATAATGGATTCCAACCATGACAAGGTATGGGTCCACCTTCCGATCGTGTATCTCTAGAGGCGAATACACTGGGTTCAACCAGAACGTCTTGCAACCTGGCCCACACATGAACGAGCACTCATTTCGCTTGAGTGTATCGAATGTATATCACCGATGGTTGGGATCAACAACCGCCTCCCGAAAAGGGACAGCATCGAATATAGATTAATGATGTAATGACCCGAAAATCCGTAACAATTTGAGCTGACTAATATTCTACACATTCAACTCAAAGTGCACGAAAATTCAGATCATTAATAGAAGAATTTAGATGGTGAGATAGAAGTGATAGAACTAATAGAAGAAGAAGATCACAACTGAACTAAATCAGAGTAAACATGAACTCGCAGCGGAAGAATAAAATGTATTATAACATAACTTTGAAATACAAAACCTGAATTGTACTTACATATGATATCAGAGTACAACTCATGTACATCACAGTGGAATAATTTCTACATAACTAGTGGTGAAGCTTCCTGTTTTGAGCTCCTCCAAGTGAATCTGGAAAGCCTGCACACTAGACTGCCCGTACAAATTTGGGCACCCAAGAGTTTAGGGAAAACAAACAAAATAAACTCTGGGTCAGTCATGGGACTGATGTGAGTAAATTCCAACTATACCGTTTAACTTTGAAAAACCTTACTATAACCCAAAATATCTTTGATATCAAATTCAGTGATATTATGATAATGTCTAAGCAAATAAATATCCAAGTAGCAGAACGCTTGCATCCCACGTTCCACATATATATAGTATAAAATCATAAACCACAAGGCGCTTAATGGAGAATGGATTCCAACAGACAAGGTATGGGAGCACCTTCCGAACAGTGTACTCTAGAGAGTATACACTGGGGTTCAGCAAGAATGTCATGCAACCCGGCCACACATGACCGACCACTCATTTAGCTTGAGTGTATCGAATATATTGCCATCCACGGTTGTTGGCCATCCAACCGAAATCCGAAGATACAGAATCGAAAAGAATAACAAATATGAATTTTCTCTAGATCGGTGACAATACACCCTGCTTGGGGATGACCCAACTAGCCATGCTGCCTAGCCCAACTTTTGTTACTTCCTGGTTGTAAGGCTAGAGGCTACGTCTATCTTCAGAACATCTGATCCCCATTCACTTTGAATGCCACATCGTCAAACCCGTCAATTCACTAATCGACTTCCAAAAATATCACGGGTATGAAAAGCTAAGAGGAACTAATTACTCCGCCACCAGATGTAATACCTTGAAGAGGTCAATCGTACGTGATTTATTAGGTATACTCTGTCAGACACTCGTCCATACAAATTGTCCTGGGACTTGACAAATAGAAAGCACCATTCTGGAACTGGACGACCCTTGTAATTAACTCCGTCTTCAATTTTCTTCAGCATAATATATCTCGCAGCGCTTATGCCTATACGGAGTGGTTTTCAGATAACATATCCAACCAGTCTCTCCGTATTGACAACGATGGTCAAAATACTTCGATAGTCGGTTATTTAACAATCGAAGTAAAAGCAACATCCATTCTAATGTATAACTAAACATCATACAATCACGGGCACTTTTTATTTAACATTCGTTTTTACTATTCGAATTCCTATATCTTACCAGATATTTCTCAAATCCCGTTTTAGCCTTTTACACTTCTTGGAAAAACGTTCCCAGTTATTATAGACTCTTATTCTTTCATGTTCCAGAAAACATATGTTATTAACGTTCGAAACATTTCCATTCTTTTTACGTTCTTTATTATCTACAGTTGGATAATATACTCTAACTATATTGGAAAAATATTTCCAATTTCATTTTAACCTTTTAATCGGCCCAACGTTCCCTTTTAAAACATTATTCACTTTGAAATGTGAATACCATCCCTTATTACAGAAATCTGAACATCTTTATCATATAATTCTTAATTCACGTAATAATTTCCCATATTTTGTTTACCGAAATCTCTTCCTACTTTTATATTCCTATTCCACTTTATAAACTATGTTCGTAAGTCAACTTCTTATCAAATCAATATCAAGTTTATAACTAAATACTGATTCCTATCCTATCAACATTTATTTGTTTAAAACTAAATGTTAATTATCCTATCAGATTATAATTCCTAAAAATAATTCATTCGACATCGTCGAACTATAGTTCCAAATACTAATGGTTTAATTTTAATCACATTTCGAATATCGAAATGTTGTCATCGTTTTCTAACACGATTCTCCAATTTCTCTTTCTAAACTAATTCTGATATTCCTTTAGACAAACACCGTTACTTATTTTTTTTTAAAACTAAGTGGATTTTAAACCAAACTATTTTCATTTCCTAGGAAGTGCTGCTATATATAAAAATAACACTTAAGTTTGGTTAACAGCGTTAATTTATCGTTATAGTTCAAAACTTGTCATACGCTGTAATATTTTCCTCTATAACTAATCTTGACATAACAGTCACGCTTAAGCTTAGTCAACAACGTTTACATTATCGTTGTAGTTCAAAACTTGTAATACGCTGCTATATGCCACTTTATCACTAATCTTGACGTCCCTTTCCGTTACAAACTGATACCATTCCTCGACAATAGTGAAGTCGTTCAAGTTGGGGTATTTTATTTACCTCTCAGACCTTGATCGACAACGTTCTTATCTTAGAATATATTAAGTCTGTAACTCTAACTCCTTATTACTTATAGTATCCTTCAAACCGTATTTCTTGTTTTATTTGGAATATGGTTTTATAACGCCATATTCATACTTTGAAATCTCTGTTGTTTATGACTATTAAACATTAGCTCTTCGCTTTTACTTATTCCTTCAGTAACTTCATTAACTTGATTTATCAACTTCTTACCATTGGATTAATATAAATTAATCTAACAATATTCATTAACTATTTATCTTAAACTAATTATCCTAAATTATTTACTTGTCAGATAATTACAGCTTCATACTTATTTAACTAAATAATCGTTTATACTTACTTTATAAAACGAACTATAAAATACTAATTATAATAGAACTTCTATTATAATTTAAACTTTGCTTTAATTATAAAAATATATTTTTATAATTCTTCGTTGATTTGCCTGACGGCAAATCACTTCTTAGCAAACGATGATTTTACGATCGACTGTTATCACTTCCTTAATCGAATATCGTTTATTGATTTATCGAAAAAAATGTTGAATTTTCGTTCAACATCAATATTCACACGGGGTTTTAAATATAATTCGGGTTCAAACAGTGCATATAAAACAAACAGTACATAAATATCGAGGAATCCGGTCGGATTCCTCCAACCGGTTTCCTACATCCACAGATGTTAAGTCAACACAATTAACGCTGATTTCATACTAGGGAATATTATAATCGGAAGAATCAACATCCAACCTATGCAACGATATATAATATTTCAACCAATTTAATTGTAATCTACCTAATCGACCATCACACAGCATTCAAACGACATTAAAATATAATTATAATATTTTAAAATAGATCAGAGTTAGTGAATTTACTCACCATTGTGTGTTAACCGTTAAATAACGATTTGCGTCAGTTGATAGATTTGAATTCAGCGTTTTATTCCGTCTAAAATCCAAACGAACTAAAATTCATTGCCGGACCAACTCCGGTATGTAGTCTACATCCATTTGATCCGTCATTAATCAGCCCGCTTCGCACATTTCATTCTTTACCAACATCAAAAGTACTTCTTTGTCATATACAAGAAATCCGAAAAACCATTTCTCGTTCGAGCATTGTCGGTGAATTTCGTCATATCGAACTCTCTTCTTGCTGCCACTTCCTTGTAACATTTCAAAACCTCTTTCGTAATTAAATAACAACAGCGGCCTCCACCGTAAACAAACCCGTGCAATCTGCCTTTGATTGTCACTCTCCTCCATTCTCGTCAGTGAAACTCCTTTTCTGCAATGCTCACCACTTAGCACCCTTACTTCCATATTTCATTACGATGCTCAAACCGTTAGAAAGTTTAGGCATGTCTTCTTGGTTTACATTCACTACATTGTCTGCATCTAAAGATGAATTTGCTTACTGCTCTCAGGTATGGTATTAGCACAGTACTCTCTACCATGTTGCGTTCTACTACCATTTCCATGTCATTTCATGACGCTCGCAACCTCACATCAGTAAATATCCCTTTCCACCAGACCTGCAACTATTGCGTGTTGGTAGCATCTCCAACCGTTCCTCCCATTATTTTATAAATTTTTTTTCACCGTCCAAAATAGAATTGAACCCAAAGTTCCAAAGCTGAGATTCTGTACACTAGTCTTCCTTCATACAAATGCACACACAGGTTCAGTACATGCCAGTAGTTTCCTCATCCACCTTCCCTTATCTTCACACGTATGATTCTCACTGTGTTAAACTGACGTCCTCTCCTTTACCATGCTGTAATAACGTCCCACTCTTGCAACTGCTACTAACACACTACCCAAACTCCGTTTAAACATTACTGCTATGAAAACATCCACAGTCCATACGCCACCATCTTGCCTCGCCGGACTAGAACTGACCACCCTCTTCAGTTGCGCTCCCCCCTGACTTCCGATATTATTCTACCGCAACTTCTTCCATGTGATGCTTAATCCCTTGCCAATGTTTCACACAAAGGCCATGCAACTACTTCGAAAACCGCACAGTAAAATGCCTCCTGCGCCTCCCTTTAGTGCTTCAGCTCCAATGCCCATATTTTACTCCTCCAACAATACTAATATACGAAAATCATCACCAATGACCCCTATCCACGTTGCCTTTTGCTTCCCACGTACAGCACAGTAAATAACTCCTGCGCCTCAACGTCCTTCTTTGCAAAAACTCTATTTCTATTTATGTAATCTTCACCTCATACTTGCCAGCCCATCATCTTCCCTTTTCTACCTTGATCCCAACAGCATACCTTGTTTTAACGATTTTATTTTGATCTTGGAGGCATGATTTTGTTTAGAGGAAGAGTTTTGTTTTTCTTTTAATCCGTGGAAAATGAGGATGTGGCTGTTAAAACGATGGATGAGAGCTGGGTTAAGGTGGAGTACGTATTATAATAGAAAAATATAGGGAAATCATCACACGTACAGTAGAGAAAGTCTTCAATCGTAGGTTAGGAGCATGGTTTAAGTTATGGATACGTAGGCTAGGAGTATGGTTTCAAGAGTAGGTTTGCTTCCATAGGAAGTAACACGCTATGGTACAAGACCATAAATGGAAAAAGAAACAACAGGTAAGATAGGTTGGCTCGTAGGGTATGGATGTCATTTAATTTTAATGAAGATGGTAAGTAATAAGGGTATGGGTCAGCTTCCTATTTCGCCTAGCCTTCATAAACGGTTATGGCCACTTGTCCTTGAATTTTAATGTAAAAGGTTGGCAGTACTAAAATCAACATGATGCGGCAGAAATGTTTAATATAAACAGGCCAAGGAAACTAAAACTAGTATAACAAAAAGAGACGTGGAAACTAACAAGTATAGAATCTAGTATGGAAGATAGTTATATATTTATGTTTAAAAGGTAAGTGTACCGTGTTACGACAAGTTATATTCATGTCCGAGTCGTTACGGACAAAAAATAAGATAACAGTCATGTCCAGCACGGTGTCATGATCCAAAAATATAATAATACCGGTAGGTTGACTCATATTTTGAAATCCCAAAATATCGATACGGGGTGCAAAATACTCCAAATAAAAAGTAGCATATTTAATTAATTAAAAATTCAGTAAAATTCTAAAATTAAATTATCATTACTTCTCAAAAGAACCATGTCCAAAATTTGAATCTGATATCTAGTTATTTCAAATAAACATTATGGTCGATAAACGATTTAACAGCGACTTTCTGAATATTTGATTTGGATATCATTCACAATCTATAATGCAAAATCTTGATTTTTCACTTCTGTTAGAAGATACAGTTCAACAGATTCCAACGCTTCTTGTTTCGAAGAAATCCGACTAATAACGAGTCATGTACACTCAGTTGAAGTTCAGAACGTTAAAAATTACGAACTGCCACGATATTTCAGGCTCGATTATATTTAATATATATTTTTATACGCTCAACTTCGTTTTATTTAATATATAAATCCACTTATATTACGAATTCAATATTTAAACTGATTTAAATATTAAATACAAACTGATAAAAATGCGGGACGTTACATTCCTTCCCCCTTAAAAGAATTTCGTCCCCGAAATTACCAAGGTAGAAAATGCAAAAAAACTCAATTATAACCAGACTAAAAATACACTTTTTGATATTTTAATTTTAGTTTCAATTAAACTGATTTGTTTATTTTTTTATTAATGAAAATTTTCAATTAAACCGATTTTGAAAATTTTCGAACACTCTAAATTCCTGAAAAATTTCCCCATGTCTCCTTCCGCACAGCTCAACTGGTACCGCTACAATTGGCCACCCTGGGCCTCCTCCAATCCAAAAGTAAATCAAACAGCCAAGGCGGCTTGTTAAACTGGCTCATAAACCCCATACTCAATAAAATCTAAACATGTACCTTTTATCGGGCATTCAACTCTATTTCTACGATATGCCACCAGCAATATAATTTCATTTCCGCTCGATTTCCATTTAGATTATCCGCAAACCACATTCATCTACTTATAACTCCATTTAAACTCCAACTCCAAACTCAATTTCAAATTCTTATTCAACAATCCAATTGCATAACCAAGTTTGGCTCCAATTCAAAATCTTGTTTCACAACTTCAATTCCAATACGATTTCCACTTTACTGGCTTCGGTTCCATTTAGTTTTATTTAACCTAGTTAATTCAAATTTATTCACTTTTACCATTTCAATATATTAACTCATAAGTTAATTTTAAATTTCCAAAATTCAAATTCCTGGGTTCTATTTCAAATCAGTTTAAATCAAATACATGTATTAATAACAATTCAAATCATTTGAAAACAATTCAAGCCAAAATCATTGGCAGTAATCCGTCACTTAGAAACTCGAAAACGAACACCGATAATGCCGTGGTTCATCATCGGAATTTATTTTCCAGCCATCGAAGTGAGTTCAATACTATATTACTTTCCAAACCCACTTTAAAACACTTCCATTTCAAAAATACCTTTCAGAATGCTTCGAAAACAATTTCAAATCTCCCTAGGGTTTAAATTTCTATGTATTTAATTCCTTCTTTCAAGTTACAGGGTTTATTTCAATTCTGGTTTTTAATTTAGATTTAGTTCATCTGATTTTTCATATTATACTTATATAATATTTCGATCTTGGTTAATTATATAACCGACTCAATTATAATCCTATTCGACCATAATAATGATCACACATCCAATATATTATAATAATATCAAGATATATACTTCTTTTATATCAAAAAATATTTTAGGTAAAATTATTTTATTCACCCAGCCTTCAAAACCAATATTATGTCTAATTACTCTGTTCAAGAGTTTAGAAAAAACCTATCGATACAGTTTGCACTAATGTTTCGACCAGAATTCATAAACCACTCGACTGACCAGTCAACACAACATAAAAACAGTTTTTATATTCATTACAAATACGCGCTCATATAGATACACTCATACTCAATCTAGGGCATTACTAACCCCATCTCTATTTAGTTACGACACAGAGCCAAGGTAATCACTTAACCTTCTACTCTGATACCAACTGTAACGACCCCGAAAATCCATACCAATTTGAGCTGACTAATATTCTACACATTCAACTCAAAGTGCACGAAAATTCATATCATTAATAGAAGAATTTAGAGGGTTGAGATAGAAGAGATAGAACTAATAGAAGAAGAAGAAGAAGAAGATCAACAACTTGTAACACCCTGTAATTCTGTTAATATTAATATTCACAAATTAAAGAATAACTAATCTCAGACGTGAGAATTGTGGGAAACGGGTTGCGCCATTGTGTTTATCTCGGAATTCTGGTTGAAATAGAGTCCGAGTTTGCGTGAATTGGACTTCGTATGAAGAAGTTATGGCCATTGGAAGTTTCAGAAAATTCAAAAATAGATTTCAGAAATTTAAAATTCAAAATTCGGAGTCAAACCAGGCTAGGCAGGAAAATTCCCGCCCAACACCCCAGGTCGACTGGGGAGTCGACAACCCCCCAGGTCGACTGGGCAGTCGACCTGGGTGTCGACCTGTCTAGGCGGCTAGGGTTTGGTTGAGCCCAATCTTGAGCTGCTGATGTGTCTTTAGGGATGAGTTGGCAAATTAAATGGTTCAGTTTAGTTCTGAGTTGATTTGATGGTTAAAATAAACCCTAAACTCTATAAATACCTAGGTAGTCTCTCACTCTAATTCACATGAAAAATAGAATAGCCACCGTCATACCGCCGCCATGGAACTCAGTGTAGCCGCCACCCAACTAAGAAGGAAGAAAGCTAATCAAAATCCTAATTCTACTCAACTCTAAAGCAAATCAAGGCTCTCTTTCTCTTCTAATTGTGAGTATGATGATCTTAACAGATTATTATTAATTAATTAGATTAAGTTATGAATGGATTATGAGTAAATGATGTGAATTGTCATATATGTTGTTGTAAACCTTATGCTATCATGTATGTTCTAAATCCTATGTTATGTGATGATGATATCCTATATGTTGTAAATCATGCTATGATGATATTGTATAGGTTGTAATTTTCTATGCTAAGTTGTGATAAATCATACATGTTATAAAGTCATGAAGTTAGTATCTATGCTAATTAGCTCATGTTAATCAAATCATAATGTTTAGGCTATGTTGATCTATATGACAAACCATGTATGCAAGTTTAGATTGATTAGTAAAGATTATGAACATATGCCATGACATTTATTTAGATCTAGAATTATGACATCTAGAATTATGCCATGACATATGTGAATTCTATGTATTAGATGCTAGTTCACACCATCATTATGTTGCTTAAACCATATATGCTAGTCCATACATGAATTTGGATTATGATCATATTATGTGAATTGTGACATTTTACCAAACAAGTTGACACCTTTAGATCCATAACATGTGTAGTTTTATGCAAGTTTCACCCCTATTATGATTAGATCTATTTTATTTGTCTATATGTTGTGATAATTTATCTTTGTGCTATGAGTTAGACTATTCGAGTCTAACGTATATTCTGCGTTGAATAAGCGAACGTATAACATGGGGTAGGGGTAATATTAAGGATTTAATATTAAGAAGTTGGGGTGCAATTGATATGATTTTGCATGCCATGAATGGATGGCCGTAATTGAGTCAATTATGGACATCATAAAAATTGGAATTAATTAATAATTTGAATAGGGATATATTCAAAACTAGGGTAAAAGATTATAAGTGATAATTAATGCTTAGGACACGAGGTTGGACTCGTTTGTGACGTAAACCTGCCCGGACCCGCCGGCAAATCTAGTGGTCACAAATGTCAGCCCAATGTGAGAGGTCCTAGGCCCAAACTAAAGCATAACAGTTGTAAAGACACGAGGTTAGACTCTTTTATGGTGTAAGACTGCCCGGACCCGCCCGACAAATCCAGCTGCCATAAATGCCAGTCTAATGTGAGAGGTCTTTATGAGGTTATGGCCTGAATGAATTAAGAAATACTTAACCAGATAAACATGTAAGGTAGGACATGGGGGTTAAATAGGTGCCTTGGGTGGCATAAGGAATCTAGTGGGTTCCCTTAGTGGCATGTGAAATACGATTAGTAAGACTTTACCAAACACACATGTAAATGAACATGACTAAGAGGGTTAAGTGGGATATACTAGTGGACAAGCTTAGGTGGGTAGCTTGTTGGGGCCCATTTCAACCAGTATCCCAAACGTATCTTTGTGGGCTCGACCCAAGTCATGGACGGGACACGCATAATGGGTTTGACTATAAGAGGCCAAAACGGGGTAGCGGTGGCAACGCAAGTCCAACGGGTTTCATCTGCGTGTGTGGACCCGGTCTGGTAGGTAAGACGTTATTGCATCGTGTAGGTATAAGCCGTGCATTCTCAAGTTGTATCGGATTGCCACTTTAGGGGAGTGATACACCCCACTGTGGGGCCAGCACGGGTATCTACGAGTAGGGAGCCGATTGCAAGTGGGTAGTAGGGTACACCTAGTGGAGATAGCGGCAGGCGGCACCTATGTAGTCAGCTAGGGGTACAAGAAGCTATAATTTCTAAGTGAAGCAAGTGGGATCGACACTTAGGGTGACTGGTACGATGCAGTATAGTAATTATTTTTTAGTAATTAGGTGTGCCTTTTAACGTTATCTTTATCTGCTCTTCCATGCCCAATAGTTCATAGACATTTCCTTGTTTTCCAGCTTATGCCTTAGTCTAGTTACTTTGATAATATTATTGTTAGAATTATCATACTCGCCAGACTTTATGTCTGACCCCCCCCCCCATTTCTATCCTTTTTCACCTCCAGGTCCTCAGGTTGGGCCCAGCTCTAGTGAAGTTTGATTGGATTGCTTTACCTCCCTTTTGGAAACCTCTGACCGTTAAAGTAATGTCCAGCTTGTTATCTTCTTTAATGGCTATTTGTGTAATGGGGTTATGTATTTTGTTTTATCAAGATGGATATTGTACTTGACTTTGATTTATGGTTTTATGATGTAACAAACATGTTTAATTTCCACTGCAATAAAATGAAGTTTTAGATTTCCAAGTACTATTTATTATCTGTCTTGTTGTAATTTTTCTGTTCTATATTCACTTGAAACCTCCATGGAAGTTAATGCATTCGCTTTATGAGTGACATTAATGGACGTGGGGTGTTACACGTGGTATCAGAGCTTAAGGTTACCAGAACAGATAAATTTTTTAGAAAAACTATTTTTCTAAAGTATTTTTGAAAGAAGTGTTTTCAAAAACATGTCTTGATGAGTAATTTAAAGAGGAAAGTTTTTAAGAAAAACATAATCCCCAATAGCCATATCTTTATCTTTCGAATTCTCCATTTTGAATCTTTCCTTTTTCGTTTTAGCATGGCTGAAGATCCTAACCTTCCGGACGGTGTAACGATACCGGGACGGTATAGGAGGTTATTAGAGGCTAGGGCCGCTGCAGGTCCAGCAAATGTTCCTCCACCACCAGTTGCACCCGCTCCTCCTCCTCCTCCTCCTCCCCGCGCTGATACTTTTGCAAAGACGTGCAAGGAATTTAAGGCTATGGGTGGAAAACCTTTTCAAGGGTCAGAAACGTTTGTGGAAGCTAGAGATTGGCTTAGAGAGGTGGAAGAATTGCTAGAAATCTTTGAAGTAGAAGAAGGGAGGAAAGTCAAATTAGCAGCTTGGTTAATGAAGGGAGAGGCCTCGTTTTGGTGGGAGGTCACTAATGGGGAGCGTCCTGTTGAGTCTTGGGCAGATTTCAGACGTAGGTTTGAGGCGAAGTTTCTCTCAAGGGCAGAAGAGAACCTATATATGGAAAGGTTCTTGACATTGAAGCAAGGAAGCTCATCGGTGAAAGAATATGTCAACAAATTTAATCAGTTAGCAAGGTTTGGCTTGGACTTAGTGAACACGCCGGAGAAGAAGGATTTGGGGTTCGTTAATGGATTGAATGAACCGTTGCAAGGATTGGCTATGACCCACATCCCTATGGGGGCCACCTTTGAGAAGCTAGTAGACATGGCACTCATGCACGAGTAGAAAGGCACTAAAGCTGATAAGGCACCCGAGAAGAAAGGGGATCAGAAGAAACCACAACAGCAAAACAAGAAGGGTGGTAAAGACAACAATGGCAAGGGAAAGAAGAAATGCTTTAACTGTGGGACACCAGGCCATCTCAGCAAGGATTCCCGAAAGAAAAAGAAGACTGGTTGTTTTCACTGTGGCGAAGCGGGACATCTAGTGAAGGACTGCCCAAAGAAGGGGCAGAGGGTAAGGTCTACCTCGGGAGGACAAGTGCAGGCTCTTATGGCACCAGGGCAGGCAAGGGGACAAGTTCAGGCTCTCGCGGTCCCACCGCTGCAAGAACGAGGTAGAACCATTTCTGTTGAAAGCTTAGTTTTTCTGTTTGATCATCCTGTCCGTACTTTATTCGATTTGGGCGCATCGCACTCGTTTATCTCTACATCATTAGTTGAATCACTGCACTTAAACACCAGTTTAGTAGAGGATCTCTTAGTTTTTTTGAATCCAATTGGGGGCTCAGCTTGTTTGTCCATGATGTGTTTGGATTTGAAAATTTCTATACTTAGCGTTGAGTTTAGATGTGATGCTTAGGTTTTGGGCTTCACGGGCTATGGGCTAATTTTAGGAATGGATTGTTTATCCAGAAATGGAGCCGTTCTTGATTGTGAAAGGAGAGTATTTAGGCTCATGACTCGCCTTGGTAACGCTCTCGTAATCTTTTGTAATCCCATAAATTCCGTTATGCTAAGTTATCTAGAATCGCTTGACGCATCTGTGAAAAATCTACGATCTGTTAGAGTGGTCCGAGAATACTCAGATGTGTTTGAGGAGGTGAAGGGCTTACCTCCGAAGCAGGAGATAGATTTTCGAATATATCTTATGGATAATGCGAAACCAGTATCTTTGCCAGTACGCCACATGGCTCCTCGTGAAAGGAGGGAACTCAATAAGCAAGTGAAGGAGTTGCTTGAGAAGGGGTTCATAAGACGAAGTATATCAGAGTGGGGTGCTCCAGTAGTATTTGCCACGAAGGCGGATGGGTCCCTTAGACTTTGTGTGGACTATAGAGAACTTAATAAGCTTACTAAGAAAAACAGACACCCACTGCCGAGGATTGACGATCTCTTCGATCAGTTAGTTGGCGCCTCAGTGTTTTGGCAGTTGGACTTAGCCACTGGTTTCCATCAGTTGAGAGTGGCTGAGGATAGAATTGACAAGACTGCCTTTAGGAATCCGGACGGTTTCTATGAATGGCTAGTGATGCCCTTCGGTTTGACAAACGCCCCCGCATACTTTGTTGATTTGATGAGTAGGGTGTTTAGGGAGTACCTTAACAAATTCGTGGTAGTCTTTATAGACGACATCTTGATCTTTTCTAAGTATGAAGAAGAGCATGCCCTACATCTTAGGGCAGTGTTGGAGACCCTACAAGCGCATAACCTTAAAGCTAAATTTTCTAAGTGTCACTTCTGGAGGAAGGAAGTACGATTCTTAGGGCATGTGGTTTCCAAGGAAGGGATAGCTGTGGATCCCGCGAAGGTGGTGGCCATCCAAGATTGGAAGGTCCCTAAAAATGCTACCGAAGTGAGAAGTTTCTTGGGGTTAGCTGGCTACTATAGGAAGTTTATCAAAGACTTCGCAAAGATATCAGCTCCACTAACACGTTTGACGAAGAAGAACCTAGTTTTCACATGGGACGTAGATTGTGATGATGCGTTCCAACGTTTGAAGAGAGCTTTGACTTCAGCCCTAGTCTTAGTATTGCCAGACGGGAGTAAGCCGTTTACTGTTTATACCGATGCTTGTGGGACAGGACTAGGCGCAGTCTTAATGCAAGAGGGAAGGGTAATAGCCTATGGTGGAAGGCAGTTGAGAGCACATGAGAAAAATTACCCTACACATGACCTAGAGTTGGCCGCTATTGTTTTCGCGCTTAAATCTTGGCGTCATTATCTACTTGGCGAGAAATTCAAATTATTCACTGATCACAAATCATTAAAATACTTGTTCTCTCAGAAGGACTTGAACTTAAGGCAGCAAAGGTGGATGGAGTTCTTAGCATCCTACGACTTCGAGATAGCATATACCCCTGGCAAGGTTAACGTAGTGGCCGATGCCTTAAGTAGAAAATGATTATCCATAAGTCCTTTGTTTCTTGAGCGGCAAAGCTTAGAATTCATCTCTATGTTTGGCTTTAGACCTTCCGTTGACTTTGTACCCGGTTTGCTAGCAACCTTAGAGGTTAGACCTACGCTTTTGGGACGGATTGGTGAGGCACAGCGAGACGACCCACAGTTGGTTGAGTTAGTAGAAAAGCTCAAAAGAGGGGAGTCATCAATACATCTCCGTAGGTATACCCTAGATGATAAGGGTTAGTTACGTAGGGACGGCAGACTTTGTGTACCAAAAGACGATGACCTAAAGAAGACCATTCTTGATGATGCACATCGTTCGAAGATGACCATTCATCCCAGCGGGGACAAGATGTACAAAGACATGAAGCAAGATTTCTTTTGGGTCGGTATGAAGAAAGATGTGGCCGAGTATGTCGCTAGATGCTTGGTGTGTCAACAAGTAAACGCGGAGCAAAAAAAACCCGGTGGGTTGCTTCACCCATTGGAGGTTCCACTATGGAAGTGGGAGAGTGTCTCGATGGATTTTGTGGATGGATTACCAAGATCAAGGAAGGGTAATACGGGGATTTGGGCTATAGTAGATAGACTTAGTAAAAGCGCCCATTTCATTCCCGTGAAGAGTAAGAGACTGCTCCATGGTTAGCTTCTGTGTATGTTCGAGAAATAGTTCATTTGCACGGTGTTCCTTCTAGCATAGTGAGAGACCGCGATCGTATTTTCACTAGCGAATTTTGGAGAAGCTTGCAAGAAGCGGTAGGGACTCAGTTATGTTTGAGCACCACATATCATCCTCAGACGGACGGCCAAACCGAGAGGGTGAATCGCATTTTTGAGGATCTTTTGAGGCTATGTATCCTATACTTTGGGGGTACATGGGAAGAGCATCTTCCATTGGTAGAGTTTGCATATAATAATAGCTTTCAGTCCAGCATTGGCATGGCACCTTTCGAAGCTCTTTATGGATGACCTTGTCGTTCACCTACATGTTGGTGGGAATCTACGCATAAGATCTTACTTGGGCCCGATATGATTAGAGAGACTTCGGAAAAGATCGACTTGATTCGAAGGAGGATGAAGACAGCGCAAGATAGGCAGAAATCTTATGCGGAAAAGAGGAGGTCAGATCTTGAGTTTGAAGTTGGGGACATGGTTTTTATCAAAGTGTCTCCATTACGGAACGTTGTTCGCTTTGGGTCCGTTGGGAAATTTGCACCAAGGTTCGTAGGGCCGTTTCCTATTAAGGAGAAGATTGGATAGATGGCATATAGAGTGGAGTTGCCTGAGAGAGTTAGTGGTGTACACGATATATTCCATGTGTCACATTTGAGGAATTGCTTGCACGAAACCGCGGAAGTTGTAGAGTCGAGCTTGCTTAGAGAGGTGGAGATAAAGCATGATGCGATGATTCGATGAGCTCCTACATGCATTCTTGGGTTGGAGATCAAGAAGCTGATTAATCGAGAGGTCAGGCTAGTCAAAGTACAATGGGGAGATGATGAGAGCAACGCTACTTGGGAGACGGAAGAGAAGATGCGTTCGTTTTACCCTTTTCTTTTTGAGGGTATGTCCTTTAATTTCTCCTTTATCGCTTATCTTGTACTTATCTTACCTTTAGAGTATCCTCTCGCTAGTATTCTTGACCTTTAGTTAGGATAATCCTATGGTTGAAACATGTGTTTGAGACATGTTATGTATGATGGATGCAAATTGGATGCAAGTGTTTGCTAGTGGTTGCTCGTGGACGCATATACACACTATTAGGCACTAGATCGGCTCAGTCACTTCATATTGCATATTGCATATATATGGACGTATTTAGTAAAATGGATGTATGAGGATTTGATTTTATCATATGGATGCTGCATTCAGATGATGATTGTGCACGCATATAGAGATAATATGTAGCATTAAGGAACTTTTGCATACATAATGGACGCATGGCACTATCATGATTTGCATTAAGGAGGTCAACTGAATCAGTGGACCGCCTGATTTTGCATTAGATATGGACATATACACACACTGTGCATTTAAACATGATAGCATTAGAAGTCTATAAGGACAATGGAAGCCTGTGGTTGAAGGTTGAGTAGATGGACGATTGGATGTTAGGATATACATTCTTCTTGACTTGAAGATTTCGGGGTCGAAATCCTTTGAGGAGGGGAGAATGTAACACCCCGTAATTCTGTTAATATTAATATTCACAAATTAAAGAATAACTAATCTCAGACGTGAGAATTGTGGGAAATGGGTTGCGCCATTGTATTCGTCTCGGAATTCGGGTTGAAATAGAGACCGATTTTGCGTGAATTGGACTTCGTATGAAGAAGTTATGGCCATCGGAAGTTTCATAAAATTCAAAACAGATTTCAGAAATTTATAATTCAAAATTCGGAGTCAAACAGGCTAGGCGGGAAAATTCCCGCCCAACACCCCAGGTCGACTGGGCAGTCGACCTGGGTGTCAACCTGTCCTGGCGGCTTAGGTTTGGCTGAGCCCAATCTTGAGCTGCTGATGTGTCTTTAGGGCTGAGTTGGCAAATTAAATGGTTCAGTTTAGTTCTGAGTTGATCTGACGGTCTAAATAAACCCTAAACTCTATAAATACCTAGGTAGTCTCTCACTCTAATTCACATGAAAAATAGAATAGCCACCGTCATACCGCCGCCATGGAACTCAGTGTAGCCGCCGCCAACTAAGAAGGAAGAAAGCTAATCAAAATCCTAATTCTACTCAACTCTAAAGCAAATCAAGACGCTCTTTCTCTTCTAATTGTGAGTATGATGATCTTAACAAGATTATTATTAAATTAATTAGTTTAATTTATGAATGGATTATGAGTGAATGTTGTGAATTGTCATATATGTTGCTGTAAACCTTATGCTATCATGTATGTTCTAAATCCTATGTTATGTGATGATGATATCCTATATGTTGTAAATCATGCTATGATGATATTGTATAGGTTGTAATTTTCTATGCTAAGTTGTGATAAATCATACATGTTATAAAGTCATGATGTTATTATCTATGCTAATTAGCTCATGTTAATCAAATCATAATGTTTGGGCTATGTTGATCTATATGACAAACCATGTATGCAAGTTTAGATTGATTAGTAAAGATTATGAACATATGCCATGACATCTATTTAGATTTAGAATTATGACATCCAGAATTATGCTATGACATATGTGAATTCTATGTATGAGATGCTAGTTCACACCATCATTATGTTGCCTAAACCATATATGCTAGTCCATACATGAATTTGGATTATGATCATATTATGTGAATTGTGACATTTTACCAAACAAGTTGACACCTTTAGATCCATAACATGTGTAGTTTTATGCAAGTTTCACCCCTATTATGATTAGATCTATTTTATTTGTCTATATGTTGTGATAATTTATCTTTGTGTTATGAGTTAGACTATTCGAGTCTAACGTATATTCTGCGTTGAGTAAGCGAACGTATAACGTGGGGTAGGGGTAATATTAAGGATTTAATATTAAGAAGTTGGGGTGCAATTGATATGATTTTGTATGCCATGAATGGATGGCCATAATTGAGTCAATTATGGACATCATAAAATTGGAATTAATTAATAATTTGAATAGGGATATATTCAAAACTGGGGTAAAAGATTATAAGTGATAATCAATGCTTAGGACACGAGGTTGGACTCGTTTTTGACGTAAGCCCGCCCAGACCCGCCGGCAAATCCAGTGGTCACAAATGTCAGCCCAATATGAGAGGTTCTAGGCCCAAACTAAAGCATAACATTTGTAAAGACACGAGGTTAGACTCTTTTATGGTGTAAGACTGCCCGGACCCGCCCGGCAAATCCAGCTGCCATAAATGCCAGTCTAATGTGAGAGGTCTTTATGAGGTTATTGCCTGAATGAATTAAGAAATACTTAACTAGATAAACATGTAAGGTGGGACATGGGGGCAAAGTAGGTGCCTTGGGTGGCATGAGGAATCTATTGGGTGCCCTTAGTTGCATGTGAAATACGATTAGTAAGACTTAACCAAACACACATGTAAATGAACATGACTACGAGGGTTAAGTGGGATATACTAGTGGACAAGCTTATGTGGGTAGCTTGTGGGGGCCCATTTCAACCAGTATCCCAAACGTATCTTTGTGGGATCGAACCAAGTCGAGGAAGGGACACGCATACTGGGTTTGACTATAAGAGGCCAAAACAGGGTAGCGGTGGCAACGCAAGTCCAACGGGTTTTATCTGCGTGTGTGGACCTGGGCTGGTAGGTAAGACGTTGTTGCATCGTGTAGGTATAAGCCGTGCATTCTCAAGTTGTATCGGGTTGCCACTTTAGGGGAGTGATACACCCCACTGTGGGGCTAGCACGGGTATCTACGAGTAGGGAGCCGATTGCAAGTGGGTAGTGGGGTACACCTAGTGGAGATAGGGGACAGGCGGCACCTATGTAGTCAGCTAGGGGTACACGAAGCTATAATTTCTAAGTGAAGCAAGTGGGATCGACCTTTAGGGTGACTGGTGCGGTGCAGTATATTAATTATTCGATAGTAATTAGGTGTGCCTTTAACGTTATCTTTATCTGCTCTTCCATGCCCAATAGTTCATAGACATTTCCTTGTTTTCCAGCTTATGCCTTAGTCTAGTTACTTCGATAATAGTATTGTTAGAATTATCATACTCGCCAGACTTTATTTCTGACCCCCCTCCATTTCTATCCTTTTTCCCCTCCAGGTCCTCAGGTTGGGCCCAACTCTAGTGGAGTTTGATTGGATTGTTTTACCTCTCTTTTGGAAAGCTCGGACCGTTGAAGTAAAGTCCAGCTTGTTATCTTCTTTAATGGCTATTTGTGTAATGGGGTTATGTATTTTGTTTTATCAAGATGGATATTGTATTTGACTCTGATTTATGGTTTTATGATGTAACAAACATGTTTAATTTCCGCTGCAATAAAATGATGTTGTAGATTTCCAAGTACTATTTATTATCTGTCTTGTTGTAATTTTTCTATTCTATATTCACTTGAAACCTCCATGGAAGTTAATGCAATCCCTTTGTGAGTGACATTATTGGACGTGGGGTGTGACACAACTGAACTAAATCAGAGCAAACACGAACTCACAGCGGAAGAATAAAATGTATTATAACATAACTTTGAAATACAAAATCTGAATTTGTACTTACATATCATATCAGAGTACAACTCATGTACATCACAGCGGAATAATTTCTACATAACTAGTGGTGAAGCTTCCTGTTTTGAGCTCCTCCAACTGAATCTGCAAAGCCTGAACACTTAACTGCCCGTACAAATTTGGGCACCCAAGAGTTTAGGGAAAACAAATAAAATAAACTCTAGGTCAGTCATCGGACTGGTGTGAGTAAATTCCAACTATACCGTTTAACTTTGAAAAACCTTAATATAACCCAAAATATCTTTGATATCAAATCCAGCGATATTATGATAATGTCAAAGCAAATAAATATCCAAGTAGCAGAACGCTTGCATCTCACGTTCCACATATATATAGTATAAAATCATAAACCATAGGGCGCTTATTGGAGAATGGATTCCAACAGACAAGGTATGGGAGCACCTTCCGAACAGTGTACTCTAGAGGGTATACACTGGGGTTCAACAAGAACGTCATGCAACCCGGCCACACATGATCGACCACTCATTTAGCTTGAGTGTATCGAATATATTGCCATCCACGGTTGTTGGCCATCCAACCGAAATCCGAAGATACAGAATCAAAAAGAATAACAAATATGAATTTTCTCTAGATCGGTGACAATACACCCTACTTGGGGATGACCCAACTAGCCATGCTGCCTAGCCCAACTTTTGTTACTTCCTGGTTGTGAGGCTAGAGGCTGCGTCTATCTTCAGAACATCTGATCCCCATTCATTTTGAATGCCATATCGTCAAACCCGTCAATTCACTAATCGACTTCCAAAAATATCATGGGTATAAAAACCTAAGAGGAATGAATTCCTCCGCCACCAGACGTAATACCTTGAAGAGGTCAATCGTACGTGATTTACTAGGTATACTCTGTCAAACACTCGTCCGTACAAATTGTCCTGGGACTGGACAAATAGAAAGCACCATTCTGGAACTGGACGACCCTTGTATTTAACTCTGTCTTCAATTTTCTTCAGCATAATATATCTCGCAGCGCTTATGCCTATACGGAGTGGTTTTCAGATAACATATCCAACCGGTCTCTCCGTATTGACAACGATGGTCAAAACACTTCGATAGTCGGTTATTTAACTATCGAAGTAAAAATAACATCTATTCTAATATATAACTAAACATCATACAATCACGGGCACTTTTTATTTAAAATTCGTTTTTATTATTCGAATTCCTATATCTTACCAGATATTTCTCAAATCCCGTTTTATCCTTTTACACTACTTGGAAAAACGTTCCTAGTTATTATAGACTCTTATTCTTTCATGTTCCAGAAAACATACGTTATTAACGTTCGAAACATTTCCATTCTTTTTACGTTCTTTATTATCTACAGTTGGATAATATACTCTAACTATATTGGAAAAATATTTCCAATTTCATTTTAACCTTTTAATCGGCCCAAAGTTCCCTTTTAAAACATTATTCACTTTGAAATGTGAATACCAACCCTTATTATAGAAATCTAAACATCTTTATCATATAATTCTTTATTCACGTAATAATTTCCCTTATCTTGTTTACCGAAATCTCTTCCTACTTTTATATTCCTATTCCACTTTATAAACTCTGTTCCTAAGTCAACTTCTTATCAAATCAATATAAAGTTTATAACTAAATACTAATTCCTATCCTATCAACATTTATTTGTTTAAAACTAGATGTTAATTTCTTATCAGATTATAATTCCTAAAAATAATTCATTCAACATCGTCGAACTATAGTTCCAAATACTAATGGTTTAATTTTAATCACATTTCGAATATCGAAATTCTGTCATCGTTTTCTAACACGATTCTCCAATTTCCCTTTCTAAACTAATTCTGATATTCCTTTGGGCAAACATCGTTACTTATTTTATTTTTTTAAACTAAGTGGATTTTAAACCAAACTATTTTCATTTCCTAGGAAGTGTTGCTATATATAAAAATAATGCTTAAGTTTGGTTAACAGCGTTAATTTATCGTTATAGTTCAAAACTTGTCATACGCTATAATATTTTCCTCTATAACTAATCTTGACATAACAGTCACGCTTAAGCTTAGTCAACAAAGTTTATTTTATCGCTATAGTTCAAAACTTGTAATACGCTGCTATATACCACTTTATAACTAATCTCGACGTCCCTTTCCGTTACAAACTGATACCATTCCTCGACAATAGTGAAGTCGTTCAAGTTGGGGTATTTTATTTACCTCTCAAACCTTGATCGACAACGTTCTTATCTTAGAATATATTAAGTCTGTAACTCTAAACTCCTTATTACTTATAGTATCCTTCAAACCGTATTTCTTGTTTTATTTGGAATATGGTTTTTTAACGCCATATTCATACTTTGAAATCTCTGTTATTTATGACTATTAAACATTAGCTCTTCGCTTTAACTTTATTCCATCAGTAACTTCATTAACTGATTTTATCTACTTCTTACCATTGGATTAATATAATTAATCTAACAATATTCATTAACTATTTATTTTAAACTAATTATCCTAAATTATTTACTTGTCAGGTAATTACAGCTTCATACTTATTTAACTAAATAATCGTTTATATTTACTTTATAAAACGAACTATAAAATACTAATTTTTAATAGAACTTCTATTATAATTTAAACTTTTCTTTAATTATAAAAATATAATTTTTATAATTCTTCGTTGATTTGCCTAACGGCAAATCACTTCTTAACAAAACGATGGTTTTACGGTCGACTGTTTTCACTTCCTTAATCGACATCGTTTATTGATTTATTAAAACAAATGTTGAATTTTCGTTCAACATCAATATTCACATGGGGTTTTAAATATAATTCGGGTTCAAACAGTGCATATAAAACAAACAGTACATAAATATCGAGGAATCCGGTCGGATTCATCCAACCGGTTTCCCGCATCTACAGATGTTAGTCAACACAATTAACACTGATTTCATACTAGGCAATATTATAATCGGTAGAATCAGCATCCAACCTATGCAACGATATATAATATTTCAACCAATTTAATTGTAATCTACCTAATCGACCATCACACAGCATTCAAACAACATTAAAATATAATTATAATATTTTAAAATAGATCAGAGTTAGTGAATTTACTCACCTTTACGCGTTAACCGTTAAATAACGATTTGCGTTAGTTGACAGATTTGAATTCAGCGTTTTATTCCGTCTAAAATCCAAATGAACTCAAATTCATGCCGGACCAACTCCGGTATGTTGTCTGCATCCATTTGATCTGTCATTATCAGCCCGCTTCGCACATTTCATTCTTCACCGACATCAATATTACTTCTTTGTCGTATATAGGAAATCCCAAACACCATTTCTCGTTCGAGCATTATCGGTGAATTTCGTCATATCGAACTCTCTGCTTGCCGCCACTTCCTTGTAACATTTCAAAACCTCTTTCGTAATTAAATAACAGCGGCCTCCACCATAAACAATCCCGTGCAATCTGCCTTTGATTGTCACTCTCCTCCATTCTCGTCAGTGAAACTCCTCTGCCTGCAATGCTCACCACTTAGCGCCCTTACTTCCATATTTCATTACGATGCTCAAACCGTTGAAAAGTTTAGGCATGTCTTCTTGGTTTTACATTCACTACATTGTCTGCGTCTAACGATGCATTTGCTTAACTGCTCTCAGGTATGGTATTAGCATAGTACTCTCTACCATGCTGCATTCTACTACCATTTCCATGTCATTTCATGACGCTCGCACCTCACATCAGTAAATTTCCCATTCCATCATACCTGTAACTGTTGCGTGTTGGTAGCATCTCCAACCGTTCCTCCCGTTATTTTATAATTTCTTTTTCACCATCAAAAATAGAATTGAACCAAAAGTTCCAAAGTTGAGATTCTGTACACTAGTCTTCCTTCATACAAATGCACACACAGGTTCAAGTACATGCCGGTAGTTTCCTCATCCACCTTCCCTTATCTTCACACGTATGATTCTCACTATGTTAAACTAACATCCTCTCCTTTACCATTCTGTAATAACGTCCCACTCTTGCACTGCTAACGAACCCACTACCCAAACTCCATTTAAACATTACTGCTATGAAAACATCCACACGCCACCACCTTGCCTCGCCGGACTAGAACTGACCACCCTCTTCAGCTGCGCTACCCCCGACTTCCCGATATTATTCTACCACAACTTCTTCCCTATGATGCTTAATCCCTTGCCAATGTTTCACACAAAGGCCATGCAACTACTTCGAAAACCGCACAATAAAATACCTCATGCGCCTCCCTTTAGTGCTTCAGCTCCGATGCCCATATTTTGCTCCTCCAACAATACTAGTATACGAAAATCATCACCAATGACCCCTATCCACGTTGCCTTTTGCTCCCACGTATAGCACAATAAAATAACTCCTGCGCCTCAACGTCCTTCTTTGCAAAAACTCTATTTCTATTTACGTAAACTTCACCTCATACTTTGCTAGCCCATCACCTTCCCTTTTCTACCTTGATCCCAACAGCATACCTTGTTTTACGATTTTATTTTGATCTTGGAGGCACGATTTTGTTTAGAGGAAGAGTTTTGATTTTCTTTTAATTCGTGGAAAATGAGGATGTGGCTGTTAAAACGATGGGATGAGAGCTGGGTTAAGGTAGAGTACGTGTTATAATAGAAAAATATAGGGAAAATCATCACATGTACAGTAGAGAAAGACTTCAATCGTAGGTTAGGAGCATGGTTTAAGTTATGGTTCCGTAGGCTAGGAGTATAGTTTCAAGCGTAGGTTTGTTTGCTTCCATAGGAAGTAACACGCTATGGTACAAGACCATAAATGGAAAAAGAATCGACAGGTAAGATAGGTTGGCTCATAGGGTATGGATTTCATTTAATTTTGATGAAGACGGTAATTAATAGGGTATGGGTCAGCTTCCTATTTCGCCTAGCCTTCATAAATGGTTATGGCCACTTGTGCTTGAATTTTAATGTAAAAGGTTGGCAGTACTAAAATCAACATGATGCGGCAGAAATGTCTAATTTAAAAAGGCCAAGGAAACTAAAACTAGTATGAAAAAAAGAGACGTGGAAACTAAACACGTATAGAATCTAGTGTGGAAGATAGTGTATATATTTATGTTTTAAAAGGTAAGTGTACTGTGTTACGACAAATTATATTCATGTCCGAGCCGTTACGGACAGAAATAAGATAATCATCATGTCCAGCGATGTGTCACGATCCGAAAAATATAATAATACCGGTAGGTTGACTCATATTTTGAAATCCCAAAATATCGATACAGGGTGCAAAATACTCCAAATAAAAAGTTGCATATTTAATTAGTTAAAAATTTCGGAAAAATTCTAAAAATTAAATTATCATTACTTCTCAAAAGGACCATGTCCAAATTTGAATACAATATCTAGTTATTTCAAATAAACCGTTATTGTCGATAAACGATTTTATAGCGACTTTCTGAATATTTGATTTGGATATAATTCACAATCTATAACGCGAAATCTTGATTTTTCACTTCTGTTAGAAAGATACAGTTCAACAAATTCCAACGCTTCTTGTTTCGAAGAAATCCAACTAATAATGAGTCCTGTACACTCAGTTGAAGTTCAGAACATTAAATTATGAACTGCCACGATATTTCGGGCTTGATTATATTTAATATATAATTTTATACGCTTAACTTCATTTTATTTAATATATAAATCCACTTATATTACGAATTTTATATTAATACTGATTTAAATATTCAAATACAAACCGATAAAAATGCGGGACGTTACAAATGAAGCAAACATAATTTCTCTAGATAGGTGATTATACACCCTAATGAGAGCAACCCACATAGCCATGCTTCCTGCCCGATTTTTGTCATTTCCCGGTTGATGAGGCTTGAGGCTAGAATTCGTTTTCGAACATCTGGCCACAATTCACTTTGAATGCCACATCGTCAGATCCGCCAGACATCACTAATTGACATCCCCAAAAATACTCTTAGTTGATAAGCTAAGAGAAAGGCCTTTCTCCGCGATCAACTATGGTGCGTTTGAAGAAATCAAGGTACGTGATCCTTTTGGAAATACTCTGTCAGACATCCATCCATATAAGTCATCCAGGAACAGGATGAACCGAAGGCACCCTCCTACTGCATCCTTGTATAGGAATCACCCCAAGGATCAGTAGCGAGAAATCCTTGCAACCCGTAGATTCAACCACAGCAGAATCACAAATCAAATAACCCTGGTTGCAAGCCAGAGAAATTCAACAAGTAGTCCTTCCATTTATGAAGATCCACAGTCTTCACTTGCTCCATCTTGATCAGCATCTTCGCGTATTTTCTGGTCGGAATGGTTTTCGAATATAAATTCGATCCCGGTCTTTCCTTACCATCAATCGTATTGGTCAAGTTTTGATAGTCGGTGATTTAACTATCAAATATCAATCGTGTGAATAAAATGAGTTTGCTGATTCAGTACTTGGCATGACTTGGCCTCTTTAAAATATATTTGATAAAATGGTCAAAACCAATGTTCGACTTATAACCAAATATTCTTATTTTCATTGAAACTAATATTGTAGTATTTTCCGAAATCTCGCACTTATATTCCATATTTCTCGTATAGAATATCACACCGATCACAACACCTTTTACTCGTTTCAAACCAATACCATTCCTCGATAATAATGAAGCCGTTCAAGTTCGGGTATTTTATTTACCTCTCAGACCTTGATCGACAACGTCCTTATCTCAGAATAAATACCAGTTTGTAACTTGAACTCTCATAACAACTTGTTTGCCATCTCGATTTCAAATCTGGTTTTATAAATCGTTTCTTATATTTGAAACCCTTGTTCAATATTTTACTTAATCCCTTTAATTAAGTAAATATTCACTAAAACGTAACTTTGAACTTGAAACATTGTTTCGTTCTAAATCAATTTCCATATTTCAGTTTATTGTTAAACTACTAATCATTTCCCTTGGAAGTTCCCTTCCATTTGAATTCTCATTACTCAACTTAATGGTTAAGTAAAATCTTATTCAAATCCTTGAATTCTACTTACAAGTCCCATTTACCAATCTTGTTTGAAGACCTGGGTTATACCCCTTTATAACACCTTCCTTTGAATTTGGTCAAACTTGTCCACACTCAATCGCTTCTAATGGAAATTCCAATTAAAAGTTGTTTCTTTAATTATTATTAATAAAAATAATAATAATTAACTTTAATATTAACTGTATTAAATCTGGTTAAATATGCTACTAACTAAAATAGTCTAAATTATCATTTTGAAAAGCTTACTAAATAAAATCAACTTCATTAACATAATTCAATAATTTCCTTGATTTATAGTTAATCGAAGATTAGCTAAATATTTAACACCATTCGTTAAACTTTAACGAATATTCAAAATATTTAAATCAAATTAGTTCAATTATCAATTTCAACTAAAGACGGTTGAATTTTGTCGACCGTACACCTCACTTAGTAGTTGACTGATTATCATTAGTCATTTCCTCTTTTTAATTTAATCAAATAACTTAATTCATTTAAAATCACCATTTAATTGTTTAGAAACAATTATTCTATTTTTCAAACCGTATGTAAATATTTGGGTTTCTGCTACCTTTAACATGCATAAACCATTTTTCTAATTTCTCGTATAAACACGATTAAATTATTTATTTATAAATTTATACTTTAATTATTTATATAAATTGACTGAAGAGCTTCATTCCAGTTATAAAATAATTTATAATTTTAAAACTGCGTCGTTTCACCGAACGGTCGAATGACGTCTAAAACAATACGTTTATGGCCATTCATTGCCAATTACCCAATCCATATTGTCGGTTGATTTTAAACACAACACAGGTGAATATTAATTCAACCATCATGTTAAAACAAGTTTTATTGTCATATGGAGTCCAATCAGTTCAATATAAATAATATAACACAAACAACATATATAATATTTGTTTTGAGGAATCCGGTCGGATCCCTCCAACCTGTCCTTCCCTGCATCACAGCTCGTTATACATTTCACAGTAATATATAAAATAAATTTCATATGATCTACTAATTTAAACGATTAAATATAAATAACAGCAACCAATCAAACAATAATAGCCAATAGCAACCAATCAACCAATTTATACTTTTTAAATGGTAAATTATAATTTAATATGAATTTACCACATCATAGGATTCCAGAAGGTGTGGGAATTAACTCACCAGTTCATTTCCGTTGGCGGTTGACACGTTTGTTCCATTTAATTTCAGTCGAGCGTTCAAAATTAGCTGAAATTTCAACTATATCAGATCAGTGCCAGGTCAGTGCCATCGTCTAGGTCTCGTCCCTGCGATCCCAACGGATCCTGTTTCGTCAGATCCCGTTAAAAAACGAACGATATACGCTAATTTAAAGTTTGAACAAATTAACGATTTATAAACTAATTTAATTACTAATTATTAAAACTAATTTTACCTTAATTAACACAAATCTCGGCCACATAAGCAAATTAAACGCACTTTCCCTTTTTTCTTCCTCCTCAACTCCATAGTATCCTTCACATTCAACACCATCACCTTCTGACCAACAGTCCGCCACCACCACTTGACCTGGGCCCGACCTGAGACCATTGCCTGAACCGCCACTCACCTCTCCCCCTACTCCAGTGTCCCTGACCACCCCCGTGCCCTGGATTGCCTGAAAACCCATGTTAAACGGAAACAGTTCTATTGCCAAATTCTCCGGCCATGTCCAACCGGGGACCGCCGCACCACCACTGAACTGACCGACTCCTTCGCCTCTTCCACCACCTTCAGTCGTCAGGGCCCACGTCTCCCCAGTCCACTGGAATTTGCTCAAATCCGGTCACAGCTTTTGAAAACAACTCAAAAAAACATGCCTCCGTTCATCTACCTCTTTCGACCTCCTCCATCCACCAGAAGGCTCGAGAGTAGTGCCAAATTAAAGCCACGACCCCCCTCTTTAATTCCCCCAAGGTCCCGTCTTCTCAAATCAACCCAATCCCCATAATTTCTGAAAAGTACGAAAGTCAATTTCCTCGGTTTATCACTGATTCCGGCCACCTCCGACCACTGTTCCACCCCAATTTTTCTCAGTAGGTAGATCTCGACCCGATCTACCACTTTACTACGGATTCCCTTCACAGATTCATGACAGTTTGGAAGATATAAATTGATTTGTGTATGAGGACTTATTTGCAAAATTATTGAACATAAATGAATTGGGCTAGAAATTCTGATTTGGGGGAGTTTATATAATGTGGAAATAATATGTTTTAGGTTGATTTGACGAACGATGTTGACTAATGATTTTTATTTCGTGCTTATCGCTATTTCGAACGTTGTTTATTCGCTCCTGTGCTCACATACGAACCCCGTTCGAGACGCGAATGGACGACATAGTATAATTTGACGATACGGTCCTAATGAAACTTGTTTCGTTGAATTACGAGTTTGGTTGTTCAACTGGCCCTCGTTTACGTTCAAATGGTCGTTTTTATTTGTATTTTATTTCGCCACGCTCACAAATTAACCCCGATTGACACGCCACCTGAAATCTAGCAATAATTTACTGTTGCGGTCTCAATAAAATTTGTTTCGTCGAAAATAGAGGTCATATGAATAAAGGTCCTTTTCAAAGGCCCGATTTACATAAAAATAAATCAATTTTAAAATACCTCAATATAATAATATTAAAATTTTGAAATTGGCCATACAAGACCAGAATATCGTATACTACCACAGTAAAATAGCTCGGGTTGAGTTTGAAGCCAAATCGATATTATAAAAATTTAAAAACCCTTCATTTAATATAAATAACCGTTATAATATATAAGGAAATTCAACAGCGACCTTTTCAAAATTTTATTTGGCCATAAAATAAAATCTACAACCCGAAAACTCGATTTTTCTCTTTCATTAGAAAAATATTATCCAACAGATTCAGACGTTTCTTGTTTCGAGAAAATCCGACTTATTTTGGGCCCTGTACAGCCGTTTAAAGTTCAAAACGCCAAATTACGAACTGCCGCGCTGCTGCAGCTCGTTTTATAATTAAATTATAAATTTAACGTTCTAACGTCGTTTTAAAACGAAATAGCTCCTATAATTTCAATACGAGTGATATTAAACCATTTTAAAATCGGCGATCACATTATACTGCAAATTCAACATTTTTCCCAAATATCCCGAAAATGAAATATTATTATATGATAAATATAATTTAAATATTCAAATTAAATGGTTGAATTCGATTATTTAAACTCAAACCAATATTTTTAAATAAGTAAAATATTTCTAAAAATTGGCTAGAAAATAGGGACTTTATATCCCCGCTCTAGACGATCCGTGCCCGTAGTGTTGGGTTGGACTGTAGCTTTGTTTTTTAATACATCTTTTCAAACCTTTATTTTTTTCTTTTCGTTTAGATCTTTGTTTTGTTAGAATACATTAATACCCTATCGTGTACCGCTTTGTTCATTTCCGGACCGCTAACGACAAAAATAGAAGTACCGTCGTGTTGAGCAAGGCGTCATGATTACAGAACGATAATAAAATAGACAAGTTAACTTGTTTTGGGAAATCTCAAAATGCCGATATAGGGTATAAAGTACTCCAAATAAAATGTTCCTTCTTTTCCAAAATAAAAATAACAGAAATATTCTAAAAATTAAACTATAACTACATCTCAAAGGTCTTGTCCAAATTCGAAATCAATATTTAATTATATTAAATAAATCGTTATGTTTTATATCCGATTCCATAGCGATTTTCTAAAATTTTGATTTGGCCATAACTTACAATCTATAATATGAAATTTCCATTTTTCTCTTCCATTAGGAAAATATAATTAATTAGATTCGAATGTTTCTTTTTACGAAGAAATCCGACTTATAATGAATCACGTATGGTCGTTTAAAGTTGAAAATGAAATATTACGAACTACCGCGACGTTACGGGCTCGATTATAATTATACTATAAATAAATATGTTCTAACGTCGTTTAATTAATATATTCGATATTATAAAGTAAATATAAATTTAATTAAATGTTTAATAATGCCTAATTTACACAATATTCCAAAGCCAACTAATTCCGACCATTTCGAAATTTAAAATGATTATTCCACCATTTATATTAATTAAAAAGAATCACAATTATTAAATTCAAACCATTTTGAATTTCTAAATCGATATTCAAATAATTTAATAAATTAATTATTAAATCGCCGAAAATCTAGGACGTTACACCAATATTCAATTCCTTAATCGTAATTAAAAGTTTATACTTCCTTCCCAATTCCTTACTTTTAATTTCTCCAAATCAAAGATTTGATTAAATTCCAAATTATGATATGAATTTCCACAAATCAATCTCATCGGGTTTCAAGAATGATATTATTGATGATAGGATTCACGACAAAACCGAAATCAATCGATATTGAACATATTTACATAGAAATTTTATCTACTTATATTCGATATTAATTCTCATATTCAACGAATACTATAAATGGAATAATGATACAATAATAATATCTTCCAAATTCCTCAAATAGTATATGTTTACGACACAAAATTTCATATCGAATATCCGAATATTATTTCTATTTGGCTTACCTCAATCAAATTGGGAAACTCGTATCTTAATTAAAGATTTATCCAACTCTTTGACATTAGATCTGTACAGAAATAGCATCATCTTATCCTCAATATTAACCTCCGTATCCAGCTCATACTATAAGAGGAATAATATTGAACTACATTTTAAATTACTCAAATAATCAGGGTCATCATCTACGAAATCAATATCAAACATCCAAAGATTTATCTCCAACCATATCCAATTATTTAAATTTGGAAAAACCCGTTTTAATAATAAATCAATTTAAATTCCATATAAGTTATTTCCATTATTTTTAAACCTTTAAAACATTCCACAAATCATAAAAAAAAGATTACTTATAGCTTGGAAAACAGTTCGTGGGGTTAAAAACTTCAAAATAGATTGTTTTCCAAGAAAACGTTATAATAGCGTTTCGAAAGTGTTAAAAAAGCGTTACAAAATAGTTATATTGGCTAACTTGATCAAAACAATCTTTATATTATCCAAAAACAAAATTTTCCATTTCAAAAGACTTTGAATAATTTGTAATGATTTTACACATTTTTCCATATTTTTAAGCCATTTAAAATAGCAGTTTACGGTTACGGTTGACGAACTACACTTACAGCGTCCTTTTCCCAGACGATTTTAAACATAACTTGAATTATAAGTCGAAATTAAAATCTTCTTTCACTCATTTGAAAGCTCTTGTTAATGAAAATCAAATGTTTATTATTTCATGGAAATCCGATTTATGCAAAAGTTTTAAGCGTTTAAAGTTTGTAACAAAAATATGTGAATTGTCATTATGGAACAAACGCTATTTTGATTGCAATATAAATTATTCTACGATACTTCAAAATACCTTGGAAAACCATTATATACTTATATAAATCATTTAAAAATTATAAAAATTGACGTTCCAAATTATTTTGGGTTTAAAATTCAACTTTTATTTTTCACTAATAAATTAAACCCAATTTAATTCTAAATTCAAACAATTTCAAATCAGATTTTAATTAACCATCACATCCGTCGGATCAGTTAGGGATAACCAGGTAGAGCAGGAAACTATATTTTTCAAACTCAAGCCTATATACTATCCTCTCTATCATCCAAGAAAATTCCAGTATTTATTTATTTTATTTTGAAAGAGACTTTATCAATATATATGTATTCGTACATATGTGTCCTTCCCAATTATTAACCTCCAATTTAAATGATAATATTGTTTCTAGTTACGAAGGAGATTTCTCGATTACCAATGTAATACCATAATTGTTGTGTCATGGTGTGTGCGAAACAACATTAACAACCATTTTCAACATAATTAAATAAATGATAACTGTGCATAAGAATTATAACACTAACGCTTAATACTGTGTTTGTTGTAAACTATGCAGCCATCATTCATCACAACAAACACCAACCATTAACATCCGTTTCAAATTAATTATACTAGTTAGCTATCCAAATTATAAGTAAATTTTGACTAATTAGTGTAAAATAAACTAGTGAAGAAGTTTAAAGAGTTCTCACCGAACATCTTTCCAAATCTTCACGGTAGGCGAGCCTAGCTAACAACGAATGAACCGTCGGACAGTATTTTGGCGCATCGTCTTCTTTGCCAAATTATATGTATAATATAATATATATAAATCTTATTTATAAAAGGAGGAGGAGGACGAACTTTGTCAAGGTGGTGGTGGAGGATAAATCATGGAAAAGAGGAAGATGTATGTCACGGAACCATGGCTTTAAGCTTTAAGTAGAAGAGAGAAAAGAAAGAAGTGAGAATGAATGAAAAAGTGAAAGCAAAGGGTGCTATTTATAGGATAAATGGAGTAAGGAGAGAGTGACACCTTAGGGGGCAAGTGGAAGACATGCCTGAAAGTTTTCATGCAAAAATACAAGTGTCCATACACTTGTCTTAAGGAGAAAAGTGAACTTTTGGTATCAATCCCTTAAAATGCTAAAATCTAAGGGAAACACTTAATTATAACGCTACTAATTCAAGTTATGGTTTGACAAATCCGATCGAATGACAAATAGTATAATAAATCCAAACTTATTAATAATCATTCCCATTTATAAATTTTATAATTCAAATAAAATATATCGTTTAACTTATTAAAATTATTAAATCTTCTTAACCATATATATTTATGTCAAAATATAAATTTAAATGAAATTAAATTTATTTTATATTCAGAAAATATAAATTAAGTATTAAAAATTTCAAATTTAAATTGGTTAAAAATTCTGGATCGTTACACTTGAGAAGGGTTGTCTCATCCTAGAGGCATTGGTGTTTGAGAACGACAATTTTGCACCTCTGAGCAGATTGCCAAAACATCTTTAAAAGATCGAATTTGTCCATGACTTAGCCATAGTTTTCCTACATAAACGATTACTTCTTCCTTTGCATATTTGTTTCCATCTATTTGTGATTTAGTATCACCAAAATTTAATAACACCAAGAAAATGAAACGAGTATTCACAGAAATAGCAAGCTTTACAACAAGGGTGAGCAAAGTCTTTCATTTTGAGGAATACATGCCACTGGACATAGCTACGATTATGTTATCAAAAATCAAAGCCAAAATTAAAGATAATCACTTAAAAGGATTAAAGCTACAAACAATCAAATTTTGGAATAAGTTTTGATGGAAACGAACGGTGGCATCTTCAATCCGTGGCCATAGAATGCTTTGAAGAATCTATATGTTAGATTGAGTGTGAGGGGTTGTGACGGTGATGATTTTGTGTAAAGTTACTAAAATGGATTTTATGCAATATGGCTTAAAGCATTAAGCAAATATAAGTGTCTTGTATGTGAGGCACGACTAATCACTGTGAGACCCACAACATGGGCTACATGGTTGGCTGATGGTTGTTGTAAGTGAGGCACGACTAAGCATAAAAGCAAGATGCTGAAGTTGCTGGTGCAAAAAGAAACTGATCGAAAGATTAGGTGGTTTTTTGAAAGCTGGCACTGTTGGAACGATGAGGACACATGATTGGTTGCATGATAGCAGGTTCTGTGTTTTGCTTATGTTTAATGGTGCACTTAAAAATTGGTTTCTTTTTCAACCCCAGAGAAGAGACAAATTTGTCAGCATGTGTAACAAAAAGATGGTTAAAATGAATTGCGGTTTAAATGTTGATTCGTCATGGTAAGTAGTACACGGTTAGCAACAATTTTTAGTACATGCGTGCATGCACCTATCAAAGACACAAATGAGGTTCAACATTTAAGTCCTTATTATGATTTGAGTATGTTATTGTTTTATTTTTTCTCTAAATTTACCATACCACTTATCCTTCAAGTTCTTGCGATTGCCACAGTATGTAAAATTGTGGGTTATTTTGTGAATCATTGTAACACCCCATGTTCATTAGTGTCACTCACAAAGGGAATGCACTAATGTCCATGAAGCGTTATAAGAGTATAGAACAGATAAATTACATGAATAGATAAATAAAAACAACACAGCGGAAGATAAAAGTTATTTCATAGAATTATAACTCAAAAAAAAACCTTTGCAACAGGATCATATGTCTTTTCCAAAAACTCTTTAGAACATAAAGAAGCTAATACATAAATAACATAAATGCATAAATCCCCACTGAGCATGAGCAAAGCCATAAAGATGAGGGAGAGCCCAAAGCAATGCTTCAACTCTCTTCAAGCAACAGAAAGAAATCGGCACTAAGATGCAGTATCCCCTCCTGTCAAACCTGGGTGGGGGGGGGGAAGGAAAGAGAACAGGTGGAAACAAAACGGGTCATACATAAAGTCTGGCAAGTACAGTGATTTTAACAAACAATAGGTAATGTAATAGAACAAGACTTAAACAGGCATCATGATATGGTTGTAACATAGATAAGGTAAGAATGGACAAGATGATTTCGTCCCTAAGTACTAAGACAATCCTACACCTTGGTTAAGAGAACAACTCTCCATGTTCTAAGCCCGAAGACCGAAGTCAACATCAGACTAGCACCCAAAGAATTATCCGACTCAACCAACAGATATTTCGTTACACCGTACTTAAACATAGTTTTCACTGCACCATTACTAAGTTACACCACATTTCTTATTTACACTGCACTTCCACTAGTTTCACACTAAAAGATGATCCCTTTTTTGACTAAATATAATGATGATAGCTTCGTGTACTTCTATCCGCCATCATAGGTAACCGACATGTACCAATTTCTACTAGATGTACCCACTATCCTCCCCGTTTGATTATATATTTCTAGTTGCTATCATAGGTAACCAACGTGTACCTATCACCACTAGATGTACCCCCTTCTCTAAACATACTAATAATAACAATGATGGTAGTTTCGTGTACCTCTAGCTGCCATCATAGGTGCCGCCTGCTCCTCTCTCCACTAGTGGTACCCACTACCTTCCCCAGTCTATCGGCTCCCTAACTCGTAGATACCCGTGGTAGCCCCACAGTAGGGTGTATCTGTAACATCCCAGAAAATCTGAACCAATTTTGAAAATTTTATTTCAAGAAATATTGTTGAAAATTGAGTCCAGATTTAAAATTTAAAATTTTAAATAATTTTTAAACTATTAAAAATAGTCATTTTCCAAACGATGGCCGTTTTCAACGAAACCACTTTTGTTGGATTCAGGATGTCAAGTTATGGCTAGGTTTCAATTCCCATAATTTTGGGAATAAATTTGTGACCATGGCAAATAGATATGTGGTTTGTAAATTTCAGTCAATTTCGATCGACTGGTAAATTGCCATTTTTCAAACGATCTCTATAACAACCCGAAAATCAGGGCCAATTTAAAATTTTTGTTTTTTTAGAATTTTATAGGAAAATCTGCCAGAATTTAAAATTTCCATTTTTAAATAATATTTTAATTATGGAAAAATAGACATTTTGCAAACGAACCCCGTTCTCTACGAAACCACTTCTGTTGGGACCGGAATGTCATATTATTGCTAGGGTTCAATTTTCATAATTTTCATAATCAGTATATGAGAGTGGCAGAAGAAACTGTGTTTGGGTCAATACAGTCAAAATTGAACGACTTAAAAATGTCCGTTTTTCAAACAGCCTCAGAATTCAACGAAAATAATTTTGTTGGGTTCGTATCGTCGAGACATAGCCAAAAATATTTTTTCCTGGATTTTTCCGGGCCCGTATGTGGCTCCGGTGGATTTTTGAATACGTCAGAATATTAAAAAAGGAATTATTTTTAAATCTGAAAAACGGAGGCTGAGATGATCTCTTGGGCCTGCGGGACATAGACGAATGAATCCGGAATACGGGCTATTAGGTAGGAAGGACAGTCGTTGGGCTGAAAACGGGATAAGTGGGTAATCGGGCCTAATTGGATAATTATTAAATAATTAATTAAAAACCCTAAAATATAATATTATATAAAGGACGGCCGAACTGTTCATCGTCTTTCTTCAAACCGTGGCCGCCCCCTTCTTCAATCCTTCCTCCACCAAATTCTCCCACCTCACTTCGAATTAGATCACTAACCATACACCGTTTCGAAGCTCTTCATCTCCTCTTTAATCTCCGACCAATTTCACATCCCCTCGTGTCCCGTAGCTCGCGGAATAGGTCCCCAAACCCGGCGCCTTTCAGCCGCCGCCGGTCGCACCTCAGGCCGCCAAAACCCCCCACACTCCCAGCGCACGTAGCCCACTCCAAGCCGGTCCTCCTCCAACCAACGGCGCTCCAAACCGTGCATCCTAGCTCCGGCAATCCGTGGTTAAAGTTTTGAACCCATTTTGAAACTAACGGACGAACCTTATTTGGGAAGAAGAAGGTTAATTACTTAATTAATCAATTAATTAATTAATCTAATTTATTTTATAATTTATTTTGACCATATATAATTTATTTCAAGCCGGAATTCGATGATTTCAGCGACGTTGTGATCATATTGAGCAGATATACGCAGCTGGACTGAAACGGAGCAATTCTGAACACTTTGAATTTTGGACAAAAATCGCAACGACTGTGAGATTCTTTATTTAAATTTAATAATTAATTAAAATATTCAGTTACGATGTAAATTAAATATGGTTACGATTCAGATCTGTTTGTTTGGTCATGGTTTGTGATGATTGTTCTATGTTGAATAGTTCGTATAGATCCATATGTTTATCATTTTTATATTATGCTATGTAATCACTTTAGAAATAAATAAATAAATAAAATGGTCACCATTCATATGTTATCACTTCAGTTAGGATTGGAATGATTTAATTTATCAATTCCAAACCAAAGAATAATATGATCATCGCATGTTGTCACTTGTGTTAGTATTGGATTGATTTAATTTATCAATTCAAATCAATAGAAATTTGATTATCATCCTTGTATATCATCGCTTGTGTTAGAATTAAATTGAATTGATTTATCCATTCAAATCAAAAGAAATTT
>JASFAX010003307.1:0-42903 GCA_030737875.1 Allium sativum | reverse complement strand
CTGATGCTCCTTCCTGCTACACGTTTTGTTTACCCACCCACTCTAGTTCCCCTCATAATGCACGCAAGTGCACTGGAGTAGGTGCACACACCTTCGAACCGTCGATCATCCATCACACCTATCCATCTCGCTTGCCCGACGGAATCATCCGAGCCTGACTTTCTTCCTTATTCCTTTCTCATATTTTCTGTTTTGCTCAATCACAGTGTACAGCATGCATGGTGCACATGTACAGACACACCACCAACCACTATGCTGTCTCGACCATTGCCACGCGTCACGGCTTACTTCCTGAACCCATCCTCTCCTTCGCGTTCTGCGCTGATCATCTTCATAATGATCTGGATATTCAACTTGAAGCCCAGAAATCACCCATCCACCGATCTGCCTTGTTGACGAGTCTCGGTTAGGCCTCTGAACCCATGCAGGAAAAGATAATTTTATATGATTAAGTTAGCATTGTTTTTACTGGTTCCTATTTATTAGTGTTTATGAGTGTCCATCTCTAATAGCACTTTAATTCTCTTGTGGCTTTATCTTCCTCTTAAGCTTTTATTTAGTATAATTTTTTTCTTCTCCAGAAATATAAAAGAAACGTTTGCCACTTTTGTTATTTTGCCAAGGGAATAATGTAGTATCAGTCCTTACACAATTTAGGAAAGCAAATGCAGTCTCAGCTTAAAGATGTAGTATTAACTTTAATAAAATTTAGCAAACAAAGTTGAGGAATGAATTGTTCTGTACCCATCCTGGGTGTGTCATGTGTGCCCACCCAATGGGATCCCCTGGTTTCCACATTTTGCAGATAAGTCTCTCAATTGTCACAGGGACTCGACTACAAAAAGTGGAAATCAGGGGGCTTCCATTGGGTGGACATACGGGGCACACCCAGGATGGATACAGAACAATTGGCCTCCAAAATATAGTATCAGCTTTTATGGTTGACAAAACAGTTTAGCATCAATGCATATGATTCGCAAAAATGCATGATTTGTTTCCAGTTTTTAAACAACAACAACAACAAAGCCATATATCCCAAACAAGTTGGGGTTGGCTAGATATGGAACCCAAAATTAAGGTAAAATAACTAATAATAATATATAAAAAGAGTTCAAAATAACCAAACAGATTAAAGTAAAAAGGTTCAATAAAAGTGAAATAAAGTCCTAAAAAAAATTAAAATAATTAAACAGATCTAAAAATAATAATAATTAACATATATATATATATATATATATTTAAAAAAATCCTAAGGTTCTGGTACATGGATTGCCAACTTCCATGCACTTCTATCTACCATAAGCTCTTCAGATATACTCCAATTTCGTAGATCTCTCTTTATTATCTCTTCCCATGTCATTTTAGGTCGACCTCTACCTCTCTTTGGGCCTTTGGCACGACCTATAACTCCAACGTGCACAGGAGCATCGCGTGGTCTACGTTGGATATGTCCAAACCATCTCAAGCGGTGTTGGACTAACTTCTCTTCAATAGGTGCAACTCCAAGTTTTTCCTGAATATCCTCATTTCTAATCCGATCTCGTCTGGTATGCCCACAGCTCCAACGCAGCACCCGCATCTCTGCTACACTTATCTTCTGCACGTGTTGCCTCTTAGTAGGCCAACATTCTGCACCATATAACATTGCAGGCCTGATTGCTGTCCTATAGAACTTTCCTTTAAGCTTCTGAGGAATCTTCCTATCACAGAGAATGCCAGATGCTAGCCGCCATTTCACCCATCCTGCTTGAATTCTAAAACTAACATCCTTATCAATCTCTCCATCAAACTGCAACATAGATCCTAAGTATCGAAACGATTCCTTCTTGGGTACTACGCTACCAGCCAAGGTGACCTCTCCGTCATCTGACCTAGCACCGCTAAACTCACACTTCATATACTCAGTTTTAGTTCTGCTAAGCCTGAAACCCTTTGATTCCAAGGTCTCCCTCCACAACTCCAGTTGTCTATTGACCCCTATTCTACTTTCATCAATCAGCACAACATCATCGGCAAAGAGCATACACCAAGGGATCTCCTTTTGTATATCTTTCGTGATTTCATCCATCACTAATGCAAAAATATAGGGGCTCAAAGCCGAACCTTGATGTAACCCTATGTTAATTGGGAAGTCTCTGGTCTCACCATCGCATGCCCTTACACTAGCCACAACCCCCTCGTACATATCCTTGATAAGGGTAATATACTTTGATGGCACTCTCTTCCTTTCTAGCGCCCACCACATAACCTTCCTCGGCACTCTGTCATAAGCTTTCTCCAAGTCAATAAAAACCATGTGAAGATCTTTCTTTTGTTCCCTGTATCTCTCCATAAGTTGCCTAACCAAGAAAATCGCCTCGGTGGTTGACCTTCCAGGCATAAAACCAAATTGATTCCTAGATACACTTGTCAACCTCCTCAAACGTTGCTCGCAAACTCTCTCCCAAAGCTTCATTGTATGACTCATAAGCTTAATTCCTCTATAGTTTGTGCAACTTTGAATATCTCCTTTATTCTTGAAGATTGGAACTAAAATGCTTCTCCTCCACTCATCTGGCATTTTGTTTGATTTGAAAATATTATTAAACAACTTAGTTAGCCAGGTTATCCCTGCATCTCCAAAACATCTCCACACCTCAATAGGAATGTCATCAGGACCTACCGACTTGCCTGATTTCATCCGTTTCAACGCCCCCTTTACCTCAGCTTCTAGAAATCTCCGCACAAAATGTCTATTGGTGTTATCGGCAAAGTCTTCCAAGTCGGTCGAGGAGCTATTACTTTCTTCGTTGAAAAGCTTATCAAAGTATTCTCTCCACCTATTCTTTATCTCATCATCATTCACCAAAAGTCTATCACTCTCGTCCTTAATGCATTTAACCTGATTGAAGTCTCTTGTCCTCCTCTCGCGTAGCCTAGCTATTCTGTATACGTCTTTTTCACCCTCCTTTGTACTTAGCCTTTGATACAAACCCTCGTACGCTTGTCCCCTTGCTTCACTCACTGCTTTCTTTGCAGTCTTTTTTGCCACTTTGTATCTATGCATGTTCTCTTCGCTCCTATGATGGTGCATGCATTTGTAGCATTCCTTCTTCTCTTTGATAGCCTTTTGCACCTCGTCATTCCACTACCACGAATCCTTGGGTTCTCGCTTGCTTCCTCTTGTTATCCCAAATACCTCAGTAGCCACTCTGCGAATGCAAGTTGACATCGCATTCCATATGATATTTGCTTCTCCTTCTACATTCCAAGCCCCTTCTCCCATCATTCTATCTTTAAACTCCCGTGAAGCATCTCCTTTGAGTTTCCACCATTTCGTCCTACTAATCTTCGCTCTCTTATCCTTCACCACCCGAAGACGAAACACGCATACCAAGAGCTGGTGTTGAGAGACAACACATTCTCCAGGTATGATCTTGCAATCAACACAATCTCGTTTACTGTCTCTTCTAGTTAGGACAAAGTCAATCTGACTAGTTTGTTGGCCACTACTGAAGGTGATCAGATGTGATTGCCTCTTTCTAAAGAAGGTATTAGCAATCATAAGATCAAAAGAGAGAGCGAAATTCAATATATCTTCACCCTCTTGGTTCCTACTGCCGAAGCCAAAACCACCATGCACTCGCTTAAAACCCCCACTAGATGAGCCAATATGGCCATTGAAGTCTCCTCCTATAAAAAGTTTCTCGCTACTATGCACATTTCTAACCATGACATCCAGGTCTTCCCAGAATTTCCTCTTGGCTTCTTCACTTAGACCTACCTGTGGGGCATATGCACTAATGATATTCAGAACCGTCTTACCAACTACTAGCTTAAATAGGATGATCCTATCCCCTCGTCTTCTGACGTCGACCACTTTGTTCTGAAGGTCCTTGTCAATCAATATGCCAACCCCGTTCTTGTTACGTACTTCTCCCGTGTACCACAATTTGAAACCAGTGTTCTCCACCACCATCGCCTTCTGGCCCATCCATTTAGTCTCTTGAACGCACAAGATGTTTAACCGTCTCCTAATCATAGTATCCACTATCTCTCTTAACTTTCCTGTTAAGGACCCTACATTCCAACTACCTAACCGAACCCTACTATCTTCGACTAGCTTCCTTAACCCTCGCACCCGCCGAGAAAAATGCGAGGACCCTTGCTCATTTTTCACCACACTGGGGCATCGGTGTAGCGCGCCACTAAGAGAATGGCGGCCCAGCTCTCGCATATTTAACACCATATCTGAGCCTAGATATAGCGCGTCGCTAAGAGGGTTACGCCCCAACGAAATATCATAAGGTTCCATATCCATAAGAGAGGCTAAGTTTTTACGTTGGCTCGCCACGCCTATCACAACCCTCCTCCTTTATCCTGGCTTGGGACAGGCTGCATAGAAAACTACACAGGCGGAGTTTCTCTTATCCTTCGCATCAATAATGGTTTTAAATGGGTAAAATGGAGTTTATTCACTATAAATGGTCATGGTTTTCCTCTGTTTTTCAAGCAGTATTCATTATTTAGCACATATCAAACACTTTCAGTTTTACTCTTTGCTAACCATACATGCTTTATTCATTATACTCAATATTTGCACTAATATTTACACTACCTGTCACTGAAAATTAGATATGTGTGTGTACCACGCATCATATAATATAACAATCAATGGTGATCAAAACAGAGAAGGTTTGGATGTAGTTTACTCACATAATTTGCTTTGCCCTTTCCAGTTTTTCTTTACCAAATGTTCTCTGTCCTTTTGTTTTCAAACATAGCACCATTCAAATCATATAAATTATATTTCAGCCACTTAACTTCACAAACATCCATACATATACAGACATAGATGTAAGCTTAAATTTAATTTTTTCATTGCATATAACAGGAGGCAAAAAGAAGTGTTTATTTACTCTATTTGCTCACTGTTTTACTTGTTTCCAAATACCCTGTTTATATTCCAGGTTTTAATCTAAACCAGATTTTCATGCCAATTTAAACCTTCTACATTAATATACTTAAGAGCATGCATGCCTATATATAGATTAGTACCATACACAAAAATTTGAAAGCAGATTCAATGAAGATAGTTTACTCACATAATTTTTTCCTGCTATTTCCAGTTTTTCTCCTCATCTTTGTTTTAACTGTTTCGGCCATTACTACACCTTCTAGTCTAAAGTATTCTAGTTGCTTCTTAACCTATGAACTTGTACTGATATCTCAGGGTATATATAGGTGAGAACGGTGTAAGGTTTGAAGGCTTGACAGGGTAGGGTTATGGGTTGTCTTACCCTTGATGGATTGGATAGCCAAGGCCGTTGTCATGTTTGATTGAAAGACCACATACTTGCATATTTGACGGGGAAGAACAACTAAGTTTGTAGCTTGTTTTGCTAGCTGAGTGAAAGGGACAAAACAAGGATGTATAGTTGTGTCTATGTTGACAAAATACAGAGCATTTGTTGTGCATATATGTATATATAGTGTGTCCATGATTGATGGAAAAAGAGGCTGTGTGCTTAACTATGTCTATATTTATCGATAACAGAGCACGTCCATAGACATTTGATGTGTACTCTGTGTACATCTATGTACAAGTGGTAGGAGCATATAGTAGTTGTATAGATTTGTGTGCAGTCATGTGAATATTGCTGCTTAGTGGATGGAAAGGGATTGTCAAGGCTTCACATCAAACAGGCACATCTGAAACTAGTTTCTGGGGAACAAATACATGTGCAGGGTTCTTGTGTGTGTTTTCTAGTGACTTACTTAGCCATTAAGTGATTCAACTATATATACTTACTGTTCTGAAATTTCGATTCATGTACAAAACAAATGTTTTCATTTAATGCCTTGATCATAGGTTTAGGCTACTTCCAAGCTACTAATAGGTATACTATATTTCCAAGCAATCAAACTATGTTAAAAGATTTGATTTGATCATGCTAGTGTACTACATGGATATAAAATGGCGAAACATTGTCTTCATTATTTGCATTTGATTTTCTTTCATTCGAATTATTATATGGTATGTTCTAATCTAATATGTACATATGTGAAGAATAAAAATGTTTACATAAGAAAAAACAAAAATTACTATTTTGTTGTACATATATGCATACACATATACATTCTAAAGATCATAACAGATTAATTTATATTTTCTCAAATATAAAACTCCAAGTTTACTTAAGCAAATATATTTTTACATGAAATAAAATAAGTCAAAATGCAAATAAAAGGTTAAAACACCATTTATCTGTGTATATACAAATTACAGGCTAAAAATATACACAAAAGATTTTAGACTAATGATTATTCAAAATTATCTAAAATCTTCAAATTAATATTATTCAACTGAATTTAAATTATTAGCATAATCTAAGATTAAGATTATAAAGTTGATCAGAAAATCCGGGACATTACAAATATAAACTAGCGTTTTATATATTTAGTTGAGACTATATTAAATTCATATTTGCACGTATAAATCCTTGTTCACTCATTTTTGTTAAATGTTATTAACATCAAAATTAGGAAATTAATTTCAACTAAACTTCCTTTATAGTCAACCGTTTCAATTTCCATTCTTTTACACTTTTTTTTATCATAACATTTTATAATTAATGAATTCCAATACACATTCTACTTAAAATATACTTACCATATATGTTACCACAAATCAAATAGTCCTTCAATAGCATTGTAAATTTATTTTAGTTTACATATATACATAAATTCAATTATTTAGCAAATTACAACAATTACATAGCAAGATTTCGTTTATTTACATATGTCATTAACCATGCTGACATGATCTTTGTTCATATTAAATTGTGATAAATTTATCGATTAACATTTGAATTCCCAAAATTCATATTACTTTCGTAAATTTGTGAAACGACCTGAACCTCCCCGGTAGGAAAAGCCCGGATTGCTTTGAGAACAAGCCACATCGGAACACAAACAGAAGAACATTTCATTGTTTATTACAACAATTCCATCAGAATACAAGAATATACAGAGTATGAAAGAATAAAATACATTCAATAAATATCAGAGATTTACAATACATTACATAGCAGCGGAAAATAATACAAGACACAACTGAAAAGAATATACGGATACAGAGCTTTCTGAATACCATTCCAGCTGCAAATCAGGATCCTGTGAATATAAATCTGCAAGACCAAAACTACTAGCTGCTCGTGCGGAAAAAAGGGGCTCCCAGAGTTTAGATTATAACAATAAACTCCAGGTTAGTCATGTGACTGGTGTGAGAACTAAAACAGTTATTAAATTTGATTTTAAAGTTAGTTAAATCAAGGGACCACGCCGTATAACACGGAACGGGTTTCCTCCCATGAATACCAGTGCACAAAACAACAACGCAATGATAAAAAAGAACAATGAAGCTATTATAAGACCCAGGTCCCATCACACAATGCAACACAAGCCCGAGGATAGGGTTTTTCCTTATAATAGCCAAAGAATGCTTGATATGCTAAATTTAATCTTTTGTTATTACTATAAGTGTATAGTGTCAAAACAATTTCAATCATAGGTATCAATCATAGATGACATAAGGGCCCCATACCACTATGTCGCCATACTGGGCTCTACAATCAAAACCGCAAAGTCACGTACTGAAAGTTGGATTTCCATCTATGAAACGAGGCCGGGGATCGTCCTCACCGCTTCGAGACAATCTAGCCTACCATGTCTCGGGAACACCCGCAACTGCACCTTGGATCGTCAAGGCCGGTCCACTCGATGTGGATTAAACTTAAACCCTGAGTACTACGTTTCCCTACCATATGGGGCGTAAATGAGCCAAATGACTCCATCGGTCCCAGATCAACCGATATATCCGAGGCGCCTCGCAATCAAACAACCACACAGGTGAAAATAATATAAATGTCAAGGCTGGTAGGTCACTGGCACCACCCTAGCTAGAAATAAACGCATGCCCTCCTCGAGGTCCTCTCCTGTTTCTGGTTCACAACTGGGGTGTGAGGCTCGCGAATTAACGCTACACAAAGTTATGCCACACAAGAGGTGCTTTGATCATCAACCACAAGACTTTGCTTTTCAACAAAAGCCTTGATCATTTGCATCTTAGCATGCCACACAGGCAAACCACTCCATGCAACCGATATCCATCAATCACACAGAATGATATCCAATGTCAGACACACAGTCCATTTACAAGTCTGTTCTGGGTCTGAACGAAACCGGAGGCACCTTGTACCTCGCATATCCATCGATCTCCAAGTACGTCTGGACGATCACCAACTGATTCCCTCCTTTTGGGTGTACAGCCCAATCAAGATCATCAGTAATTATCCAAACGATGTGAAGACCTCCGGTCTTCGACCACCGTCTTCATCCTCGACACATCGTCGAATCAGTTATTCAGAATGGGATAAACCCGGTCTTTCTGAATAACTCGCGTATATAATCAACAATTGTTACACAAACACAACATACGCCTCATTCCAATTCAGAATATTCTTTTATTCAAATATTCTTATACTTTGGGAAAGGTTCCCCTTAATTTTATCAAAGATAATTTTTTTAATTTTATTCTTTAATCTTCTTTTGAATATCAATTCAAACCAAATTATGGTTTATCCAAACAAGTCGGGATTAGCGAACCTTACCGAAGTAATAACTTGTTAAATTTCCCACCCCCAACTTATTCATCCCATGAAGTAAAACTAGTCATACTTCATATCTAACACCACGGTATTATCGGTAAATTCAATTACCATTTCACGTTTAAATGTAATTAAAGATTTAACTATCGCCTGGAGCAAAATTGGTGATACTCCATTCTCGATCATTTCAATCTAATTAAAGATTCATTAAAACTCCACTTGGTTTTAATCTTCCCAAAAATCAATATTAATGATTGTTTAACTTGGGAAATCATATCATATCATATCTTTAACTGGGTTAAAGAACCGATGTCATTTAAAACACGGTTCACGATAAACCCAAAATCACATTCTGTTCCATCAGCCTTTAACTGTAAATTAGCAAGTGAACAATTCCCTAAGTAATAACCCGAAGGCCGAAACCAACATCAGATCAATACCCAGGGAACCATTCAACTTAACTAATCTTCAGTTAGTTTCTGATTTCCTTAACTCCGTTGGGTCTAAGAACATAATTATTAAAGATACCGTTCACGACAACCCAAAATCACATTCCATTTACAATGGAATCTTCATGGAAAACAAATCGATAAATATATATATATATAATTGATATAAACTTCCTTATCCGACTAATAATATAAATGGAATAACGACAAAGCCTTTTAAATTCCAGATATATTAGTTGACTTCCTCCACAGAAATTCACTTCGATTATTACCAAATCGAATTCCATTCCATTCCAATTTATTTTATTAAATTGGAAAACTGTAATAACCCGGAAAATCTGGGCCAGTTTAAAATTTTTATTTTGGCTATTTTAGCGAATTTTGATTATTTAAAATGAATTATTTTAAATAATATCGACGAGAAATTTATTTTGAATATAATTCGAACGTATATATTTATACGCGTCGTCGTTAGAATATAAATATTCAAATATAATTATAAATAGAATTGAAAATGGCGCGGTAGTTCGATAATTCGATTTCAAACTTCAATTGATTGTACCGGGTGCAAAACAATCCGGATTTTAGTGAAACCAAAAATCATAGGATCTATTTGATAATATCTTTCGAACGAATCCGAATAATCAAATTTTCATAGCGGGGATCAAAAGATATGTCCAGTTGAAGATTCTGAATAGTCGCTATGGAATTCAGGCCCTTAAAAATGGACATTTTGCAAACGACCTCGGATTTCGACGAAACCAGTTTTGTTGGGTCCGTGGTGTCAAATTATTGCTAGGTTTCAAATTTCATAATTTTTAGAATCAATATGTGAGCGTGGCAAAGGAAAACGCGTTTGACCGGTTTTAGTTGATTTTAATCGACTGGAAAATGACCATTTTTCCAACGGTCTCGGAATTCGACGAAACTAGTTTTGTTAGGACCGTATCGTCAATACGAAGCTAGAAAATATTTTTCTGGAATTTTTCTAGTTAGTATGTGACCCCGGTAATTTGAAATGTACGTTTAAAATTCAATATAGTGATTTAAATGTAAATTTAACGGAAACTGATTGTAATGATCAAACCAGCTTACGATACATATCCCATTGTGTTCGGAATGGGGGTAAAACGCTATGGACGACAGGCGGTGGGTCTCGTTTCGAGGTCAAAATAAAAAGGTACCTTTTTAAAGAAGAAAAATAAAAAATATATATAATATAACACCTCCCTCCTTTTTCTCTCTCTCCTCTCATAACTGTCATCGTATAAAAAAAAAAAAAAAAGGGGATCGAACCCAGTCCCCGTCGCCCCCTGAAGCTACCCACCACCGCGTCGTCGTGCCCACGCCATCACCCCCCCTAATCGGCGCCAGCTCCTCCACTGCCTCTCCCTCAAAAGAACCGCACCCCCAAAACCCTAATCCCAAAATTCGAGGAACCCTAGCCGCCGCTAGACCCACAGCCCCCTTGGCCTCCGCAGCACCGCCTGGTCAGCCCTCCCCTCCTCCTCGAACGCGAGCTCCCCTCCCTCCTGCAAATCCAGAGCTCGGCCACCTTCTACAGTAAGTTTTATAATTTTTAATTTTCAAAAAAAGAAAAAAAAAACTAATTTTTCTGCTTATTAAAAAAACTGGTTTTGTTTAAAGAAAAAAACTGATTATTAAAAGAAATGAAAACTGAATTTTTAAAAAAAGAATTTTAAAACTGATTTTATTTTTAGATTTTAAATAAGAAAAGATTTGAACTTTAGAATAGAAAAAGGTTTGATTTTGCGTATAGAAAAGGGTTTGATTTTTCGTATAGAAAAAGGTTTGATTTTGCGTATAGAAACGGGTTTGATTTTTCGTATAGAAAAAGGTTTGATTTTTCGTATAGAAAAAGGTTTGATTTTTCGTATAGAAAAAGGTTTGAAAGTAAAAATTAGATTTTTATATATTGAAAGTTGAAGTAAAAATCAGATTTTTATATATTGAAAGTCGAAGTAAAAATCAGATTTTTATATATTGAAAGTCGAAGTAAAAATCATATTTTTATATATTGAATACCATCGTAAAAATTCGATTTTTACATATGTAGAGAATACGGGCGAAAGCGACAAAAAGGCGAGAGCGATGAAGATTCTTATCAATGAAGTGCCGTGGAGCTAGGATAGCTATATGTGAGAACTTCTCACTCAAATTCTACTTTTCTAGTTATATATATATATACTAGGATGCAGACGGTGCTTATTAGAAGCACCCGACACCCGTCCACAGACCATGGACTTGTTTGATTGGTTGTGTAGTTGGTTAGATTATTTGATTTGGATTTGATTGTTTTGGTGAAATTGAAATTGATATGATTGATGTGTGAATGGCGTGGGCCTTCACTAGACCGGGGATAAGGCTAGGCCTCGTCCCGTTTATAGAATCGTGCCGTTATGCCGCCGAAATTTTCTAAAATGTGTTAGAAAAATAAAAATATCATTTTATTTAAAGAATGAACTTAATAGAAATTCATATGTTGGAATAAAATGTTTTATCGTTAAAAATATAATTTTTAACGTGAATGTGAATAAATAAATATTCATTTACAAACCAGACGGTTTGTTTATGTACACCTATTTGAAGGACATTGATTGGGACGATAAATTTTACACATCGCCCAACTGCACAAATAAAATATGCGTTTGATTGTTTGAAACCCCACACGGGTGTTGGGATGAAATTTGAAGTTCACTCATCCTGATTGATTAAATATGTCGATCGATTGATTGACAGGCTGTTATAAGCGTTAGATATCTTTATTTGATGCTTATACAGTGTAGTGCACTTTGGTTGATGGTTGATCATTTTTCAATGTTATTACATACATGTGTTGTGTGAAAATCCATATAATTAATTTTATATGGTAATTGATTGGGCCTCATTCCAGTTTAGAAATGGAAATATTTGAAATAGAAATATTTGAAATAGAATATTTGAAAATAGAAATTTATGAAGTCGTGTTGATTAGTTTGACGCCATTTTGACGTGAACGATATTTATATCGATTTTAAACGATTTCGAAATGAATTGAATTGAAAACGATTTCGAAATGAATTGAATTGAAAACGAATTCAAAGTGAATTGAAAACGATTTCGAAATGAATTGAATTGAAAATGATTTCGAAATGAATTGAATTGAAAACGATTTCGAAATGAATTGAATTGAAAACGATTTCGAAATGAATTGAATTGAAAACGATTTCGAAATGAATTGAATTGAAAACGATTTCGAAATGAATTGAATTGAAAACGATTTCGAAATGAATTGAATTGAAAACGATTTCGAAATGAATTGAATTGAAAACGAATTCAAATTGAATTGAAAGTGAATTGAAATGAATTCAAATTGAATTGAAATTTGAATTGAATAGAAAGGATTTTAAAACGAATTTATAAAGAAGAATTCAATTTTGATTTGAATTGAAATGGAAGTTGAAAATGTTTTTGAAACGAATTCAAAACTATTTATATAATTCGTTTTAAATAGAAATCGACGATGTATATATTATATATATTATATATATATAATATAATGGCCTGAATAGAACGCGCCGCGCCGCGGCAGTTCGTGAATTTCGACCATTTATTTCAAACGGGCATTACGGGAGATCCGACCGTCGGATTCTCCTAAAACCAGAACCGTTGGGTTCGTATCGAAAAGAGCTTTCTAACGAATGTTAGAAATTTGAAATCTAACGGTTGGATTTGGAGATACGTCCAAATCAAATTCGAAAAAGGTCGCTGTAAGTGCAGTTCGATGGCCATTGTTGGAAATCGACTGTAAGGGCCTTGATAAAATTATTAAAAATAGTAATAATTTGTGTAAAATCATAAGAAATGATTTAGAAAGAATTGGGATGAAAAACTCCATATTTGAAAGGATAAAAATAGATTTTTATCGAAATGAACTAGTTTTGAACTAGAATTATAATTCTATTTATTTTTAAATAAATAAATTGAATTTGAAAAGGGTTTTAAAAATAACCAAAATATCCAATGATTGCATTGGAGTGGATTTGAATCGAAATTGTCTTCGGAATATTTCGATGTTGGAATTCGTGATTATACAGGTGTTGTTATGGAAATTTGAAAGATATATTTATATCGTTATTTCCAATACGACATTTGTTAGTCGTAGAATTTGATATTGAATATAAGCCGATATATTTTCTATTCAGAGCCTTGTATTGAATATCAAATGTGATTTGGGGTTTGTCGTGAATGGTGTCTTCACTAACACTGTTCTTGAACCCAGTTGAGAAAAGATTAAATCTTTTTATTTAGATTTAATGAAGTGTACCAATTAAATAATATTTAATTGGAATTGAATTGATATTGATTTTTGGGTTTATCGTGAACAGTGTTTTAAATAACACTCGTTCTTTAACCCGATAATTAATGGAATGTGATTTTGGGTTTATCGTGAACCATGTTTTTAAATGACACTGATTCTTTAACCCAGTTAACGATTAAAACTAAGTGGAGTTTTAATGAATCTTTAATTAGATTGAAATGATCGAGAATGGAGTATCACCAGTTTTACTCCAGGCGATAGTTAAATCTTTAATTAGATTTGAACGTGAAATGGTAATTGAATTTACCGATAACACTGTGGTGTTAGATATGAAGTATTACCAGTTTTACTTCATGGGATGAATAGGTTGGGATTGGGAAATTAAAACAAATGATTACTTCGGTAAGGTTCGCTAATCCCGACTAGTTTGAATTGTTATTCAAAGGTAGATTAAAGAATAAATTCAAGAATTTATCTTTGATAAAATTAATGGGAACCTTTCCCTATGAATGTGAAATTTAGAAACTAACTGTCGGTTAGCTAAGCAGAATGGTTTTCTGGATATTGATCTGATGTTGGTCTCGGCCTTCGGGGTTAATATTTGGGGAATTATTCTCTTGATTAATTTACGGTTAGTGACTAATGAATTGGAATGAGGCGTATGTTGTGTTTGTGTAACACTTATTTAAAGTATACGCGAGTTACTCGGAAAGACCGGGTTTATCCCATTCCGAATAACTGATACGACGATAAGTCGAAGATGAAGACGATGGTCGAAGACCGGAGGTCTTCACGTCGTTTGGGTGATAACTGATGATCTTGATTGGGCTGTACACCCAAGAAGATGGAAACAGTTAGTGATCGTCCAGACGTACTTGGAGATCGATGGATATGCGGGGTACTAGGTGCCTCCGGTTTCGTTCAGACCCAGAACGGACTTGTAAATGGACTGTGTGTCTGACATTGGATTTCAGTCCGTGTGATTGATCTCTATTAAATATATATCTGTTTGGCGGCGGAGAATTTATTCTCTTGCTTAACGCCCTTCTCTAGGACGTACGAGCTCAGGGGTTATATATTGATGGATATCAAACGCATGGAGTGAATTGCCTGTGTGGCATGCCTAAGTGGCAATTGATCGAGGCTTCTGTTGAAAAGCAAAGTCTTGTGGTGATGATCGAAGCACGGCCTTCGTGGCGTAGCTTTGTGTAACGTTTGCTTCGCGAGTTTCGCACCCCGGTTGTGAACCAAAAACGGGAGAGGACCTCAGGGAGGGCATGCGTTTCTTTCTAGTTAGAAGTGGCGTCAGTGGTTTTACACGCCCTGACGAGTTTGACTTATGTGGTTGTTGCTGTTGCGAGGCGCCTCGGATTGATCGGTCGTTCTCGAACCGATGGAGTCATTTAGTTGGCTCATTTACGCCCCAAAGGGCGGGGAAACGTATTGTTCAGGCACTATAATCCACATCGGTGGACCGGCCCTGTCGCTCCATGGGGCAGTTGCGGCTGTTCCGGAGGCTCGGGCTAGAGAGTCTCGAATCGGTAGAGGACGATCCCTGGCCTCGGTTCATAGACGGAAATCCAATTTCCAAATACGTAACTTTGCGGTTTTATTTGTAAACCTATATATGGCGACATAGTGGCATGGGGCGCTCATGCCGCCTATGATTGATACTTATGATTTGAAGTTGTTTTATGCACTATGCACTTATAATAGTATCAAATGATTTGTTTTAAACGTATCAAGCATTCTTTGGCTGTTATAAGGGAAAACCCTATCCTCGGCTGCGTTGCATTGTGTGATGGGACCTGGGTCTTATAACAGCTTCATTTTTCTTTATTTAGCATTGCGCTGTTTGTTTTATGCACTGGTATTCTTGGGAGGAAACCCGTTCCGTGTTATACGGCGTGGTCCCTTGATTTACCAAACTTTAAAAATAAAGATTAACTGTTTTAGTTCTCACACCAATCCCATGACTGACCTGGAGTTTATTGTTTTAACCTAAACTCTGGATGCCCTTATTTTGACACGGGCAGCTAGTAGTTTTGGTTTTGCAGATTTATATTCACAGGATCCTGGTTTACAGCTGGAACGATATCCGGAAAGCTTTGTATCCGTATATCTCTTCTAGTTGTGTATTGTATTATTTTCCGCTGCGATGTATTTAAATGTAATTTAAATCTCTGATATTTCTGTGTAATATTCATTTATACTCTGTATATTCTTGTAATCTGGTGCATTGTTGTAATATACAATGAAATGTTCTTCTGTATGCGTTCTATTTTGTCCTGTTCTCAAACGATAGGGCGTTTCGAGCGGTCTGGGTCGGTTTAGCGACCGGTTCGGACCGAGCGAAATTCCTTGCCGTCACAGTTGGTATCAGAGCTTTGGTTTACAAAGCTAGAGAACAAGACACATTAGAACCGTACGAAAGAATTCATCAGATATTGGATTAATAATATCCAATAAGAATGACTCGTTAGAGATGGGGTCAGTAGTATCCTAGAACGAGTGTGAAGAGGAAATTTTTAAAATGAAAACAATTTTGGTTTTGAAAATTTAAATCAATTATCCGTATTTGATTATCTATTTATATTGATGTGGACAATCCAGTATATATAGGTTTTGCGTATACGTCTGATCCGCGTGTATTCGAAATTTTAATATACTGGATAGATATAGAATCACACTCTAGTCGCCCGGAGATGATTCAGATGATGAGGCCTCATCATCAGTGTTTATATTCGAGTGACGAAAGTGAGATTTCTATATATTTCCTATTGACTGGTGTGAGAACCAAAAATTAGATAGGGCCTATTGTTGTGATTTGGCATCAAAAACATGATTTTTTTATATGTATCAAAATTATGAATTTGAAAATCTAATTCACTAATTGATTGATGTTTGTGTTGTTTGTTCATTGTTTGATAATTTTGAACCATTTAGCCTAATTGAATCAAATATTGAATTGAATTGAAATTTGGTTGCGTTTGCTTGCATATACATATATATCATTGAACAGGTCATAGCAAGGAGGCTAGAGCCAGAGAATAAAATTTGTTTGCCCGACAAATAGGTACATGTTTACTACATAATTTACTGTTTTGTTTGGGTGATGATGATTTTGTGAGCCTATTGGCTAGCCGCTTGGCTTTTTCTTTTTCTTTTTGAGATCTGAAGGACCGGGGAAGCTATTTGAAATTCCCCGATGCTCCCGGTGCAGGGGAGGTTACGGCGAAATTTTTCGAAAATTTAGGGTGTTAGCCAAATTTTTGAAATTTTGAAAATTCTCAGAAACTAAAGAGTTGGAGAATGGAAGCCAGATCGAGCGTAGAGTTGAATAATCAAACCACTTTCGACTTTGTTCCTTTTCGGGGACGAAAAGTTTTAAGTGGGGGAGATTGTAATAACCCGGAAAATCTGGGCCAGTTTAAAATTTTTATTTTGGCTATTTTAGCGAATTTTGATTATTTAAAATGAATTATTTTAAATAATATCGACGAGAAATTTATTTTGAATATAATTCGAACGTATATATTTATACGCGTCGTCGTTAGAATATAAATATTCATATATAATTATAAATAGAATTGAAAATGGCGCGGTAGTTCGATAATTCGATTTCAAACTTCAATTGATTGTACCGGGTGCAAAACAATCCGGATTTTAGTGAAACAAAAAATCATAGGATCTATTTGATAATATCTTTCGAACAAATCCGAATAATCAAATTTTCATAGCGGGGATCAAAAGATATGTCCAGTTGAAGATTCTGAATAGTCGCTATGGAATTCAGGCCCTTAAAAATGGACATTTTGCAAACGACCTCGGATTTCGACGAAACCAGTTTTGTTGGGTCCGTGGTGTCAAATTATTGCTAGGTTTCAAATTTCATAATTTTTAGAATCAATATGTGAGCGTGGCAAAGGAAAACACGTTTGACCGGTTTCAGTTGATTTTAATCGACTGGAAAATGACCATTTTTCCAACGGTCTCGGAATTCGACGAAACTTGTTTTGTTAGGACCGTATCGTCAATACGAAGCTAGAAAATATTTTTCTGGAATTTTTCTAGTTAGTATGTGACCCCGGTAATTTGAAATGTACGTTTAAAATTCAATATAGTGATTTAAATGTAAATTTAACGGAAACTGATTGTAACGATCAAACCAGCTTACGATACATATCCCATTGTGTTCGAAATGGGGGTAAAACGCTATGGACGACAGGCGGTGGGTCTCGTTTCGAGGTCAAAATAAAAAGGTACCTTTTTAAAGAAGAAAAAAAAATATATAATATAACACCTCCCTCCTTTTTCTCTCTCTCCTCTCATAACTGTCATCGTATAAAAAAAAAGAAAAAAGAAAAAAAGGGGATCGAACCCAGTCCCCGTCGCCCCCTGAAGCTACCCACCACCGCGCCGTCGTGCCCACGCCATCACCCCCCCCCCCCTAATCGGCGCCAGCTCCTCCACTGCCTCTCCCTCAAAAGAACCGCACCCCCAAAACCCTAATCCCAAAATTCGAGGAACCCTAGCCGCCGCTAGACCCACAGCCCCCTTGGCCTCCGCAGCACCGCCTGGTCAGCCCTCCCCTCCTCCTCGAACGCGAGCTCCCCTCCCTCCTGCAAATCCAGAGCTCGGCCACCTTCTACAGTAAGTTTTATAATTTTTAATTTTCAAAAAAAGAAAAAAAAAAACTAATTTTTCTGCTTATTAAAAAAACTGATTTTGTTTAAAGAAAAAAACTGATTATTAAAAGAAATGAAAACTGAATTTTTAAAAAAAGAATTTTAAAACTGATTTTATTTTTAGATTTTAAATAAGAAAAGATTTGAACTTTAGAATAGAAAAAGGTTTGATTTTGCGTATAGAAAAGGGTTTGATTTTTCGTATAGAAAAAGGTTTGATTTTGCGTATAGAAAAGGGTTTGATTTTTCGTATAGAAAAAGGTTTGATTTTGCGTATAGAAAAAGGTTTGATTTTTCGTATAGAAAAAGGTTTGAAAGTAAAAATCAGATTTTTATATATTGAAAGTCGAAGTAAAAATCAGATTTTTATATATTGAAAGTCGAAGTAAAAATCAGATTTTTATATATTGAAAGTCGAAGTAAAAATCATATTTTTATATACTGAATAGCATCGTAAAAATTCGATTTTTACATATGTAGAGAATACGGGCGAAAGCGACAAAAAGGCGAGAGCGATGAAGATTCTTATCAATGAAGTGCCGTGGAGCTAGGATAGCTATATGTGAGAACTTCTCACTCAAATTCTACTTTTCTAGTTATATATATATATATACTAGGATGCAGACGGTGCTTATTAGAAGCACCCGACACCCGTCCACAGACCATGGACTTGTTTGATTGGTTGTGTAGTTGGTTAGATTATTTGATTTGGATTTGATTGTTTTGGTGAAATTGAAATTGATATGATTGATGTGTGAATGGCGTGGGCCTTCACTAGACCGGGGATAAGGCTAGGCCTCGTCCCGTTTCTAGTATCGTGCCGTTATGCCGCCGAAATTTTCTAAAATGTGTTAGAAAAATAAAAATATCATTTTATTTAAAGAATGAACTTAATAGAAATTCATATGTTGGAATAAAATGTTTTATCGTTAAAAATATAATTTTTAACGTGAATGTGAATAAATAAATATTCATTTACAAACCAGACGGTTTGTTTATGTACACCTATTTGAAGGACATTGACTGGGACGATAAATTTTACACATCGCCCAACTGCACAAATAAAATATGCGTTTGATTGTTTGAAACCCCACACGGGTGTTGGGATGAAATTTGAAGTTCACTCATCCTGATTGATTAAATATGTCGATCGATTGATTGACAGGCTGTTATAAGCATTAGATATCTTTATTTGATGCTTATACAGTGTAGTGCACTTTGGTTGATGGTTGATCATTTTTCAATGTTATTACATACATGTGTTGTGTGAAAATCCATATAATTAATTTTATATGGTAATTGATTGGGCCTCATTCCAGTTTAGAAATGGAAATATTTGAAATAGAAATATTTGAAATAGAATATTTGAAAATAGAAATTTATGAAGTCGTGTTGATTAGATTGACGCCATTTTGACGTGAACGATATTTATATCGATTTTAAACGATTTCGAAATGAATTGAATTGAAAATGATTTCGAAATGAATTGAATTGAAAACGAATTCAAAGTGAATTGAAAACGATTTCGAAATGAATTGAATTGAAAACGATTTCGAAATGAATTGAATTGAAAACGATTTCGAAATGAATTGAATTGAAAACGATTTCGAAATGAATTGAATTGAAAACGATTTCGAAATGAATTGAATTGAAAACGATTTCGAAATGAATTGAATTGAAAGCGATTTCGAAATGAATTGAATTGAAAACGATTTCGAAATGAATTGAATTGAAAACGATTTCGAAATGAATTGAATTGAAAACGATTTCGAAATGAATTGAATTGAAAACGAATTCAAATTGAATTGAAAGTGAATTGAAATGAATTCAAATTGAATTGAAATTTGAATTGAATAGAAAGGATTTTAAAACGAATTTATAAAGAAGAATTCAATTTTGATTTGAATTGAAATGGAAGTTGAAAATGTTTTTGAAACGAATTCAAAACTATTTATATAATTCGTTTTAAATAGAAATCGACGATGTATATATTATATATATTATATATATATATATAATATAATGGCCTGAATAGAACGCGCCGCGGCAGTTCGTGAATTTCGACCATTTATTTCAAACGGGCATTACGGGAGATCCGACCGTCGGATTCTCCTAAAACCAGAACCGTTGGGTTCGTATCGAAAAGAGCTTTCTAACGAATGTTAGAAATTTGAAATCTAACGGTTGGATTTGGAGATACGTCCAAATCAAATTCGAAAAAGGTCGCTGTAAGTGCAGTTCGATGGCCATTGTTGGAAATCGACTGTAAGGGCCTTGATAAAATTATTAAAAATAGTAATAATTTGTGTAAAATCATAAGAAATGATTTAGAAAGAATTGGGATGAAAAACTCCATATTTGAAAGGATAAAAATAGATTTTTATCGAAATGAACTAGTTTTGAACTAGAATTATAATTCTATTTATTTTTAAATAAATAAATTGAATTTGAAAAGGGTTTTAAAAATAACCAAAATATCCAATGATTGCATTGGAGTGGATTTGAATCGAAATTGTCTTCGGAATATTTCGATGTTGGAATTCGTGATTATACAGGTGTTGTTATGGAAATTTGAAAGATATATTTATATCGTTATTTCCAATACGACATTTGTTAGTCGTAGAATTTGATATTGAATATAAGCCGATATATTTTCTATTCAGAGCCTTGTATTGAATATCAAATGTGATTTGGGGTTTGTCGTGAATGGTGTCTTCACTAACACTGTTCTTGAACCCAGTTGAGAAAAGATTAAATCTTTTTATTTAGATTTAATGAAGTGTACCAATTAAATAATATTTAATTGGAATTGAATTGATATTGATTTTTGGGTTTATCGTGAACAGTGTTTTAAATAACACTCGTTCTTTAACCCGATAATTAATGGAATGTGATTTTGGGTTTATCGTGAACCGTGTTTTTAAATGACACTGATTCTTTAACCCAGTTAACGATTAAAACTAAGTGGAGTTTTAATGAATCTTTAATTAGATTGAAATGATCGAGAATGGAGTATCACCAGTTTTACTCCAGGCGATAGTTAAATCTTTAATTAGATTTGAACGTGAAATGGTAATTGAATTTACCGATAACACTGTGGTGTTAGATATGAAGTATTACCAGTTTTACTTCATGGGATGAATAGGTTGGGATTGGGAAATTAAAACAAATGATTACTTCGGTAAGGTTCGCTAATCCCGACTAGTTTGAATTGATATTCAAAGGTAGATTAAAGAATAAATTCAAGAATTTATCTTTGATAAAAGTAATGGGAACCTTTCCCTATGAATGTGAAATTTAGAAACTAACTGTCGGTTAGCTAAGCAGAATGGTTTTCTGGATATTGATCTGATGTTGGTCTCGGCCTTCGGGGTTAATATTTGGGGAATTATTCTCTTGATTAATTTACGGTTAGTGACTAATGAATTGGAATGAGGCATATGTTGTGTTTGTGTAACACTTATTTAAAGTATACGCGAGTTACTCGGAAAGACCGGGTTTATCCCATTCCGAATAACTGATACGACGATAAGTCGAAGATGAAGACGATGGTCGAAGACCGGAGGTCTTCACGTCGTTTGGGTGATAACTGATGATCTTGATTGGGCTGTACACCCAAGAAGATGGAAACAGTTAGTGATCGTCCAGACGTACTTGGAGATCGATGGATATGCGGGGTACTAGGTGCCTCCGGTTTCGTTCAGACCCAGAACGGACTTGTAAATGGACTGTGTGTCTGACATTGGATTTCAGTCCGTGTGATTGATCTCTATTAAATATATATCTGTTTGGCGGCGGAGAATTTATTCTCTTGCTTAACGCCCTTCTCTGAGACGTACGAGCTCAGGGGTTATATATTGATGGATATCAAACGCATGGAGTGAATTGCCTGTGTGGCATGCCTAAGTGGCAATTGATCGAGGCTTCTGTTGAAAAGCAAAGTCTTGTGGTGATGATCGAAGCACGGCCTTCGTGGCGTAGCTTTGTGTAACGTTTGCTTCGCGAGTTTCGCACCCCGGTTGTGAACCAAAAACGGGAGAGGACCTCAGGGAGGGCATGCGTTTCTTTCTAGTTAGAAGTGGCGTCAGTGGTTTTACACGCCCTGACGAGTTTGACTTATGTGGTTGTTGCTGTTGCGAGGCGCCTCGGATTGATCGTTCGTTCTCGAACCGATGGAGTCATTTAGTTGGCTCATTTACGCCCCAAAGGGCGGGGAACTGTATTGTTCAGGCACTATAATCCACATCGGTGGACCGGCCCTGTCGCTCCATGGGGCAGTTGCGGCTGTTCCGGAGGCTCGGGCTAGAGAGTCTCGAATCGGTAGAGGACGATCCCTGGCCTCGGTTCATAGACGGAAATCCAATTTCCAAATACGTAACTTTGCGGTTTTATTTGTAAACCTATATATGGCGACATAGTGGCATGGGACGCTCATGCCGCCTATGATTGATACTTATGATTTGAAGTTGTTTTATGCACTATGCACTTATAATAGTATCAAATGATTTGTTTTAAACGTATCAAGCATTCTTTGGCTGTTATAAGGGAAAACCCTATCCTCGGCTGCGTTGCATTGTGTGATGGGACCTGGGTCTTATAACAGCTTCATTTTTCTTTATTTAGCATTGCGTTGTTTGTTTTATGCACTGGTATTCTTGGGAGGAAACCCGTTCCGTGTTATACGGCATGGTCCCTTGATTTACCAAACTTTAATAATAAAGATTAACTGTTTTAGTTCTCACACCAGTCCCATGACTGACCTGGAGTTTATTGTTTTAACCTAAACTCTGGGTGCCCTTATTTTGACACGGGCAGCTAGTAGTTTTGGTTTTGCAGATTTATATTCACAGGATCCTGGTTTACAGCTGGAACGATATCCGGAAAGCTTTGTATCCGTATATCTCTTCTAGTTGTGTATTGTATTATTTTCCGCTGCGATGTATTTAAATGTAATTTAAATCTCTGATATTTCTGTGTAATATTCATTTATACTCTGTATATTCTTCTAATCTGGTGCATTGTTGTAATATACAATGAAATGTTCTTCTGTATGCGTTCTATTTTGTCCTGTTCTCAAACGATAGGGCGTTTCGAGCGGTCTGGGTCGGTTTAGCGACCGGTTCGGACCGAGCGAAATTCCTTGCAGTCACAAAAACTTTACTTTGGAAAATCTCCTTTAAATCTTAACAAAATATTTATAAATTCCAAATCACATTTCACGGTAAATTGGGTTAAAGAACGAATGTCGTTAAAACACAGTTCACGATAAACCCAGTTCACATTCCATTAATTATCGGGTTAAAGAACAAGTGTTATTTAAAACACCGTTCACGATAAACCCAAAAATCAATTCAAATTCAATTCCAATTAAATACTATTTGATTGGTATACTTCATTAAATCTAAATAAAAAGATTTAATCTTTTTCTCAACTGGGTTTAAGAACAGTGGTAATGAAGACACCATTCACGACAAACCCAAATCGCATTTGATATTACATACAAGGCTCTGAAAGAAAATATATCGGCTTATATTCAATACCAAATTCTATGACCAACAAATATCGTATTGGAAATAACGATATAAATATATCTTTCAAATTTCCATAACAATATCTGTATAATCACGAAATCCAACATCGAAATATTCCAAAGACAATTTCGATTCAAATCCATTTCCACTTTATATATTGGAAATTCTGATTATTTTTAAAACCCTTTCAAATCCAATTTATTTATTTCAAAAATAAATGAATTATAATTCTAGTTCAAAACTAGTTCATTTCGATAAAAATCTATATTTATCTTTTCAAATGTGGAATTTTTCATCCCAATTCTTTACAAATCATTTCTTATGATTTTACACAAATTATTGCTATTTTTAGTAATTTTATCAAGGCCTGTACAGTCGATTTCCATAAACGGCCATCGAACCGCACTTACAACGACCTTTTCCAAATTTGATTTGGACATAATTCCAAATCTAGCCATTAGATTTCAAATCTCTAATATTTGTTAGAAAGATCTTTTCGATACGAACCCAACGGTTTCTGTTTTAGGAGAATCCGACGGTCGGATCTCCCGTGATGTCCATTCGAAGTCAATGGTCGAAATTCGCGAATTGCTCATCGCCGCGCATTCTATTCAGGCCATTATATATATATATATTACATATATTATATGTATTTCATCGAATTCCTTTTAAAACATATTTTATAAATCTTTTTAAATTCGTTTCTAAAATGATTTCAACTTCATATTCAATTTCAAATCAAAGTTGAATATTCCATACCATCGATATATAAATGATAATATTTTCAAAACATTATATTTTGAAACCAATTCCTTTTCGATATTCATTATAAAAATGAATAAAATCGATATAGATATCGTTCACATCAAAATGGTGTCAATCTAATCGACATGGCTATATATATTTAAATATATTCGTGTCCATCCCAAATCGAGCATCAAAATCAAATTTTGATTCTTTTCTGAATATTATTTGAAAATATTCGTTATTTTACATAATCGTTATTTTAAAATATCTTTTTCTTCTGAACTGGAATCAGACACAGTCAATTACCATATAATATGATTATATGGATTTCACACAACAAATGTGTATAACCACAATGAAAACAGCAATCCATCATCCAGAGTGCATTCTACACTGTGTAAGCATCAAAAATAAATATTTAACGCTTATAACAGCCTGTCAATCAATCGATCGACATACAACTAATTATTGGGATTAGTGCATGTCCAATATCATCCCAATACCCATGTGGGGTTTCAAACAATCAAACACAGGTTTTATTTGTGTAGTTGAGCGATGTATAAAATTTATCGTCCTAATCGATATCAGTCAAATGTGTGTATATAAACAAATCGTCCGATTTGTTTATAAATATTTATTTTATATAAAGGTTAAAAATTATATTTTTAACTATAAAATATTTTCAACTATAAAATATTTTATTCCATCCTACATCACACAATTAACTTTCACAACACATCAATTAACCAAACAAGTCATCCATGGTCTATGGACAACGGGTGTCGAGTGCTGCTAAGCACCGTCTGCATCCTAGTATATATTTCAACTAGAAAACAAATTAAAAGTGATAAATTCTCACCAAGAGCTAAACCCAACTCCGCGACTCTTCATATGTAGGAAATCTTCGCCGCTCGCTTTTTGTCACTTTCGTCGTCCGGATACGCTACATATATAAAAATCACATTTTTATTATGCTATGGTATAAATAAAAATCATACCTTTACATAACTAAAAATCTAATCTTTTCTTGTTTAAAAATATAATCTTTTCTATTTTATCACTACATGTATAAAGATCATATTTTTATAATGTCGCTACATAAATAAAAATCATATTCTTATCCTCTCTATCATATAAAAATCATATCTTTATATAGATGTATACTTTATCAAAATCATACTTTCTCATAATTCAAAATCATAGCTTTTTATATTTCAAAAATAAAAGCTTTACTTTATGAAAAATCAAATCTTCACTTCATTATAAAAATTCAATCTTTCTCTTTTAGCGAATAAAAATCTAATCTTTATTTTCGTTTTATACATATAAAAGATCGCATCTTTATCATCTCCTCATACATATAAAAATTCGATCTTTATCATCTCAAAAATCTAATTTTTATCGTATTAAAAATCAAACCTTTCTATCATTGAAAACCTCATGTTTACGTTGAAGAACAAAATGAAATAAGGAATATAAAGATTTACCTTTAATTGAAGGAGGGGGAAATAGGGTTCGCTGTTAAAGGGGAGGGAGTTGCTAGCGCCTCACGGTCGGAGGTGGTCGTCCATGCGGTGGTGGGGTGGTGCGCTTTGCGGCGGAGACCGGCGGTGGAGGTCCCATCATTGCGGCGGCTAGGGTTTCTCGGTGCTTTGGGGGATAGAGGTGCTCGATGGAGAATGGGGGAAGGGAGGAGAGAGAACGTCAGGGGGGTCTCGACGGCGTCAGCGTTGGTGGGGAGGCGCGCGCCTTCAGGCGGCGTGGCGGAGAACGAGATTGAAAGAGGGGCTGAGCGGGATTTTTAATTTTTACTTTAGGTTTAGAGAATAAGGAAAGGGGGCTGAGAGTTATATAATTTTATATTTAATTATTTATTTATATTTCAAAAAGTTGGCTTTTCTTTCGACTTCCAAACGAGGCAAAACGACTGTCGTTCCTAGCGTATTACTCTCATTCCGAACACAATGGGATATGCTCTGTAACCCAATTCGGCTGTTACGATCAGTTTCTCTTCAAATTAAAATATAAATCAATATATATTTAGTTTAAACGTACATTTCGATTTACTGGGGTCACATACGGATTCTAAAAATTCCAGAAAAATTATTTCTAGCTTAGTATTACAATACAGTCCTAACAAAACTAATTTCGTCCAATTCTAAGAACTTTTGAAAAATGGCCATTTTCTAGTCGATCAAAATTGATTGAATTTGTTAGAACACGTTTAACTTCGCCACGCTCACATACTAATTTAGAAAATTATGAATTTTGGAATCTAGCAATAACTTGACATCCCAGATCCAACAAAAGTGGTTTCATCGAAAACAGAGGTCGTTTGCAAATTTTCCATTTTTGAGGGCTATATTTTCCATAGCGACTATTCTGAATTTTCATCTGGGCATAACTTTTTATCCCTGCTATGAAATTTCAATTTTTCGGATTCGCCGGAAAGATATTCTCAAATAGATTCTAATATTTTTGGTTTCGCTAAAATCCGGTTTATTTTGAATCCTGCACATTCATTTGAACTTTGAAATCGAATTTTCGAACTACCGCGCCATTGTCAATTCCTTTTATAATTTAGAACAAATATTTATGTTCTAACGTCGATTCAAATAAATATATACGTTCTATTTCTATTCAAAATAAATTTCTCGTCATTATTATTTAAAATAATTCATTTTAAATACTCAAAATTCGCTAAAATTGCCAAAATAAAAATTTTAAATTGGCTCGGATTTCCGGATTATTACAACCTCCCCCACTTAAAACTTTTCGTCCCCGAAAAGGAATGAAGTTGAAAGTTGTTTTACAAACCAACTCAACTTTCGTTATTTTCTTTATGGCTTAAGTTTTTCAACTTTTCAGTTTCTAAGAAGTTTTCAAAATTTTCAAAAATTTGGCTAACACCCTAAATTTTCGAAAAATCTCGGCATAACCTACGCTGCACGAGAGCACCGGGAAAATCCCGAAATTGCCATACATGCCTCTCCAATCCAAAAAGAAAAATAAACAGCTGCTAGCCAATCGGCTCATAAAGTCATCCAGAACCCAAGAAATTCGTAAACTCTACCTATTTGTCGGGCAAACAATTTTATTCTTCTTCTCTAGCCTCTTTGCAATGAAATGTTCAATGGATACACATATATATGTACATGCATGCCAAATAATTTCCAATACAGTACAATATTTGATCAATTAGGTTATATGGTTCAAATTTTAGTTAATCAACCAATAATTAAACAACACAATCAGCAATCAATTAGTTGATTATCATTTCAAATTCATTGTTTTGATATATAGTCAAAAATCACATTTTTGGTGCCAAATCACAATAATAGGCCCTATCTAGTTTTGGTTCTCACACCAGTCTATTGGAAATATATAGACATCACACCTTCGAAACTCGAACACAAATGCTGATGATGATGCATCATCATCAAAATTATCCTCGGGCGACCAGAGTGTGATTCTATATCAATCCAGTATATTAAAACTTTGAATACACGTGGATCAGACATATACACAAAATCTTTATATACTTGATTGTCCAAATCAATATAAAAATAATATTCAAATACGAATAATTGATTTAAATTTTCAATAAAAAAAATTGTTTTCATTTTAAAAATATACTCTTCCGACTCATTCTAGGATACTACTGATCCCATCTCTAACGAGTCATTCCTATTGGATATTATTAATCCAATCTCTGATGAATTCTTTCATTTGGTTCTAACGTGTCTTGTTCTCGAGCTTTGTAAACCAAAGCTCTAATACCAAGTGAAACGACCCAAAATCCCCCTTACGGGAAAGCCCGGATTGCTTTGAGAACAAGCCACATCAGAACACAGACAGAAGAACATTTCAATGTTTATTACAACAATTCCATCAAAATACAAGAATATACAGAGTTTGAAAGAATAAAATACATTCAATAAATACGACAGATTTACAATACATTACATAGAAGCGGAAAATAATACAAGACACAACAGAAAAGAATATATGGATACAGAGCTTTCCGAATATCATTCCAGCTGCAAATCAGGATCCTGTGAATATAAATTTGCAAAACCAAAACTACTAGCTGCCCGTGCGGAAAATAGGGGCATCAAGAATTTAGGTTAAAACAATACACTCCAGGTCAGTCATGTGACTGGTGTGAGAACGAAAACAATTATTAAATTTGATTTTAAAGTTAGGTAAATCAAGGGACCACGCCGTATAACACGAAACAGGTTTCCTCCCAAGAATACCAGTGCATAAAACAATAGCGCAATGCTAAATAAAGAACAACGAAGCTATTATAAGACCCATGTCCCATCACACAATGCAACACAAGCCGGAGGATAGTGTTTTACCTTATAATAGCCAAAAAATGCTTGATACACTAAATTTCATCTTTTGTTATTACTATAAGTGTATAGTGTCAAAACAATTTCAATCATAAGTATCAATCGTAGACGGCATAAGTGCCACATACCACTATGTCTCCATACTAGGCTCTACAATCAAAACCGCAAAATCACATATTGGAAGTTGGATTTCCATCTGTGAACCGAGGCCAGGGATCATCCTCACCGCTTTGAGATAATCTAGCCCACCATGTCTCAGGAACAGCCGCAACTGCACCTTGGATCGTCAGGGCCGTTCCACTCGATGTGGATTAAACTTAAACCAAGAGCACTACGTTTCAGCACCCTATGAGGCGTAAATGATCCAAATGACTCCATCGGTCCCAAATCGACCGATATATCCGAGGCGCCTCGCAATCCAACAACCACACAGGTGAAAATAATATAAATGTCAGGGATTGTAGGTCACTGACACCACTCTAGCTAGAAAGAAACGCATGCCCTCCCTGAGGTCCTCTCCCATTTCTGGTTCACAACCAGAGTGTGAGACTCGCGAATTAACGCTACACAAAGCTATGCAACACAGGCGATGTTTTGATCATCAACCACAAGACTTTGCTTTTCAACAAAAGCCGTGATCATTTGCATCTTAGCATACCACACAGGCAAACCACTCCATGCAAACGATATCCATCAATCACACAGAATGATATCCAATGTCAGACACACAGTCCATTTACAAGTCCATTCTGGGTCTGAACGAAACCGAAGGCACCTTGTACTCGCATATCCATCGATCTCCAAGTTTGGACGATCACCAACTAATTCCCTCCTCTTGGGTGTACAGCCCAATCAAGATCATCAGTAATTATCCAAACGATGTGAAGACCTCCGGTCTTCGACCACCGTCTTCATCCTCGACACATCGTCGAATCAGTTATTCAGAATGGGATAAACCCGGTCTTTCTGAATAACTCGCGTATATAATCAACAAGTGTTACACAAACACAACATACGCCTCATTCCAATTTAGAATATTATTTTATTCAAATATTCTTATACGTTGGAAAAGGTTCCTCTTAATTTTATCAAAGATAAATCTTTAAATTTATTCTTTAATCTTCTTTTGAATATCAATTCAAACCAAATTATGGTCTATCCAAACTAGTCGGGATTAGCGAACCTTACCGAAGTAATCACTTATTAAATTTCCCAACCCCAACCTATTCATCCCATGAAGTAAAACTGGTCGTACTTCATATCTAACACCATGGTGTTATCGGTAAATTCAATTACCATTTCACGTTCAAATCTAATTAAAGTTTAACTATCTCCTGGAGCAAAACTGGTGATACTCCATTCTCGATCATTTCAATCTAATTAAAGATTCGTTAAAACTCCACTTGGTTTTTGAAACACCCCACCTCCGTTAGGGTCACTCTCAAAGGGAATGCCCTAATTTTGGTGGAGGTTTATAAGTATAAGTCACAGATATACAAGACAGATATAAGAACACATATTTGTAAACAGCGGAAAAACAACAAACTTTATTTCATGAAGTCAAATACGTGTTACAACAACATCCTTTCCAAAAACATAACATAACACTTTCATAATCTGTCTTGATTACATCTTTTAAAGAAGCATAAATAAAACATAGATAAACTGCAAAGGCCCCATAGTGGATTGTCCAAAGCCATAGTTCAAAGCGAAAAAGTCCAAGCAATACATTTCTCTTCTTCAAGCTGGATGTTAAGGTTGGTCAAGCTGCTGTGTTCCCTCCCTGTGGACCTGGGGGGGGGAACGGAAGAAAAGAAGACGAAAGAAAAGTAGAGTCAGACATAAAGCCTGAGTAATTCTAGTACTATTTTGTCTATGAATAAAGAACTGGGTATGATAAGTATAAACAAGAAGTGGGCAAACACTATAAACTTGGTTAAGTTGTCTAGGGTCGAATATACTATCGTACCCCCTGTTAATCCCTGAACCCATATAAACTAGTTTCCAACTGGCACCCCATAATCAGGGTGATGTGATCCATTCAATGATGATCGGCTCCTACTCGCATAGTTACATGTGTCTTATGGCCCCCGATGTTGTAGTTACCTATGCTGGTCCCACCATGGGGTGTATCAAGTCCCATGGTAGCGGCCCGACACAACCTTAGAGTGCACAGGTATTCTACTGGTGTCCAGTGCCTTATTTTTCTGCGTCGGAGTGTGTGCACGCCCGCACCCCGTTAGAACCTACACTGCTACACCACCGCCGTCGATTTGACCTCTTACAATCAGCCCAGTAATCGTGCCCCACCCTGCCTAGTTTCAGGGTATCCTGATACACCTTCTAGGGTTACTGCTGAAAAGGGTCCCCCGTTACTAGGTTTTCTATCTCTAGCCAACATGCTAAGTTGGTTAAGTGTTTTCTAACCTAACCCCCACCAGTCCGTTTAGTTTAGCATGTTCCATTTTGATTAAGTCTTTAGTTCACTTAATCCTAACAATCCTGACTCAGCCTTAATTGTCTTATTAAGGCCCTGACCTCTCACATTAGACAGGTATTGTTGTGGCTGCCTGTTGCCGGTTGGTTCCGGGCAGTCTTACGCCACAACTCAGTCTAACCCCGGGTCCTTAATGGGCTCCATGTTTAACCTCTCACATTGGATAGGTATTGTTGTGACTACTGGACAGCCGGGCGGTTCCGGGCAGGTTTACATCACAACTCAATCCAACCTCGGGTTAAACACATCGTATTTTCTACACTTACATATTTTGTCTTTCTTCTTTATTTTCTTATATGTAAATATTTGCGGCCAATTATTAAGTTAATAGTGTAAAGGTTACACCAATCATGGGCCCAACCCATACTTGAATTTGGGCCCTTCTATTTTTATATTTTCATTCATTAGTGATTTTAACCCAACGTTATTTTCCCCCGTTTTACACGTCCGTTTATTATATATATATTGGGCTTAGCCTTTTAAAGCCCAACTTAGCCATGCGAAAAGGGGAGGCTTAAAGCGTGATTACATACACAGAGAGGGGAATGTGAGCGCATGAACTTGCAATATGACGTTGGAAATACAAAATAGAAACTGGTGTACTTGCATAGCAGTGACATATACTTTGGTCATAAAGCATAGGTGACATGAATCAAAGCATGTAAACTTGTAATTATGTTAAGAATATCACTATTGACACATAGGCCTAACTACAACATGAACCTATATTTTTATATCAGGCATAATGTCAAACATAAGCATGGCATAAATATTTCTAACATAAGCATGGCATAATGTCAAACATAAGCATGGCATAGGTATAGTTAAATTTGTTCACATAACCATGGCATAAATATTTCTAACATGAAATCATGATTTTTACTTTAGTCATGTAAACTTGCAAAAAGGGATTTTTGAGCCTAACCTAGCTATGTACCACATATGTCATCATAAAATTCTTGTAAACAAGATAGACTTAATCATGGATTTCAATTATGCCAAATATCATTCATAGTCTAGCCATATTCATAAGTTTGCAAATAGGTTTTCTAGTACAAAAGCATGGCTTAATACATGATGCCCAATTTTCAACATAATTTCATATGGATTATGATAACCCAAACCTATTCCAATTACTTCATAAAAATGACGTTTGTATAAAAATACACATTATGATGGCATAGTAGCAAAGCCCCAAACTTGCATGAATTTAAATCAACTACATACATGTAGCTTCAACATGGATTACATAATTTGCGAAATATCCCAAGCGTATACTTGCATAGAACTACCGCATGTAGTTCTTTATAATTGAATAACATAATTCAAGAATATCCAAACGTATATAATATTTCAAATTGATAAGAACGCACAAATATGAATTACTTTATTGCCACAATTCAAGCATACAAACCAACACAATTATTTGTTCATACCAAAGTAATACTCTACTTACAATGGTGAGGCGAATTCTCAATTTTAGGGATTTGAAGATGCGGTTTGATTCGATTGAGTTGCTTTATGCCTTAGAATTTGCCTCCTAATCCTCTCTCTCCAATTGGCGGCTACTCTTAGTCGTTCCTCAGCAACATGGCGGCTTTGTTCTTATTTTTGAATGAATAGATTAGGGTTAGTCTAGGGTTGTTTATATAGAGGTTATAAACTGATTAGGACCATTGATGTTGCTTGGATTGATCGTAGCCATTCATTCGCAAGAGAGACCAATTAGAGCCTGCCACCTAGCCCTAATGACAAAGCAAGCTTCTGAAAATCGGCCAAACACAGACCTGGCCAGCCAGGGCTAGACCAGACCTGGCCAGCATGTCATTTTTGACCTGGGCGCACTTGGCAGGTGCGCCAGGTCAAAAATGTACTGGCGCACTTCACAGGCGCGCCAGTTCATTTTTGTTCTGGCGCACTTCCCAAGTGCGCCAGTGCATTCTGACCCTTTTTCGGTTTTTCGCCCAACTTCGTTCGTCCATAACTTCTTCATAAGATATCCGTTTTTCGAAAACTCGGACTCTATTTCACGTATTTTTCCGAGACGAACGCAATGGCGTATCCCGTTTCCCTTAGTTCTTTGATTTGAAATTAATTATACTTTAATTTGTGAGTTTCACAGTTATAGAATTCGCGGGGTGTTACATTCTCCCCCACTTAAAAGGATTTCGTCCCCGAAATCTTCAAGTTAGGAGGAATGTATATCCTAACATCCAATCATCCATCTACTCATCCATCAAACACGAGCATCCATTGTCCTTAAAAGACTTCTAATGCTTCATGATCATATGCGAAGTGTGTGTGTATACATGTACTTATCTAATGCAAAATCAGGCGGTCTACTGATTCAGTTGACCTCCTTAATGCGAATTATGTAAGTGCCATGAATCCATCATGTATGCAAATTTTCCTATTTTGATTCTACATGAGTGCACAATCATTCAATACAAATGCAGCATCCACATGACAAAACATTAAAGTTCAACCACATATGAATGCAAACATATATGCATATGCAATATGAAGTGACTGAGCCGATCTAATACCTAGATTGTGTGTGTATATGCAACCACGAGCAACCACTAGCAATCACTTGCAACCACTTGCAACCATCATCCATAACATGTTTCAATTACATGTTTCCATCCAAAGGGTTTCTACCTAAAAGATAAGGTCGAGGAAGTATACCTAAAAAGATAGATAAAAGCGCAACTTAAGGAAAAGGAAAGATCAAGGATGTACCCTCGAACAGAAAAGGGTAGGCAGTGCGTATTCTAGCTTCAGTTTCCCAAGTTGCGTCTCCCTCGGCGTCGCTCCACTGAACTTTGACGAGCTTGACTTCGCGGTTGCGTAGCTTCTTCACTTCCGTTCCTAATATGCGGGTTGGAACTTTTCTTATGGTTGCTTCGCGTTCCACTTCGGCCTCTTCGAGGATATTTGGCTCTACCACTTCAGCAGACTCATGTAGACATTTCCGGAGATGTGAAACGTGAAAAACGTTGTGGACTCCAGCCAACTTCTCGGGTAGCTCTAATCTATAGGCCATTTTCCCAATTGTTCCTATCTAAAGGTATAGTCGAAGTAAAAACTTTGTGCCCATTAGGCAATGTCAAAACTGAAAACCTATGCCACATATATATTGATTAGGAGAAGAACTCCCTAAGCATCAGCCCCGAAGACCGAAATCAACATCAGACTGACACCCAAAGAGTTACTCAACCCAACCACCATATATGATTCTAGGCAACTAAGCATGATGGACTCCTTTTAGGTCACAAGGGAGTCCCTTCCTAAGACCAATCTTTCATACGTGGCTCCTATGGGTATATGGGTCATGGCCAAACTGTGTAATGGCTCATTCAACCCTTTGACGAAACGGAGAGCCTTCTTGTGCGGGGTGTTGACTAGGTCAAGCCCAAACCTAGCCAGCTCATCGAACTGATTCACATACTCTCTGACTGTCTTGTCCCCTTGCTTAAGAAATAAGAATTTTTCCAACTGCAAACTTCTTTCCGCATCTGAGAGAAATTTAGTCTCAAACCTTGCCCTAAAGTCCTCCCATGTCTCCACTGGTCTTTCAGCATTAGTGACTTCCCACCAGTAGGAAGCCTCGCCCTTCAATAGCCATACTGCCAGTTGTACTTTTTGTCTATCTTCTACCTCAAAGATGATGAATAGGTCCTCCGTTTCTTTCAGCCAATTCCTAGCTGCCACGAAGGACTCAGTTCCATGGAAATCCTTTCCTCCCATAGCTTTAAAATCTTTACATATCTTAGCAAAAGTGTTTCCCCGTGGAGGAGGTGGAGGAAAAGGTGCTGCTGCAGCTGGATGATTTCCTTCAGCTGGAGGAGGAGGAACGGTAGGACCTGGCTGAGTGGCCCTTGCTTCTAAGAACCGTCTAAACCAACCAGGTATTGGCACCCCTTCCGGCAAGTTAAGTTCTTGGGACATGCTGAAACAAAAAGGATAGATTCAAAACAAAGGATAAGAGATAGTACCTATGGCTTTGGGGAGTGGACTTTGCCTTTTTAAAATAAAATAATATTTTTTTCCTTTAAAAATGCTTCTTTAAATTTCCTTTTTGAAAATAATTTTTCAAAACTTTTTATCTTATCTGGTAAACCTGGCTTTGATACCAAGTGAAACACCCCACCTCTGTTAGGGTCACTCTCAAAGGGAATGCCCTAATTTTGGTGGAGGTTTATAAGTATAAGTCACAGATATACAAGACAGATATAAGAACACATATTTGTAAACAGCGGAAAAACAACAAACTTTATTTCATGAAGTCAAATACGTGTTACAACAACATCCTTTCCAAAAACATAACATAACACTTTCATAATCTGTCTTGATTACATCTTTTAAAGAAGCATAAATAAAACAAAGATAAACTGCAAAGGCCCCATAGTGGATTGTCCAAAGCCATAGTTCAAAGCGAAAAAGTCCAAGCAATACATTTCTCTTCTTCAAGCTGGATGTTAAGGTTGGTCAAGCTGCTGTGTTCCCTCCCTGTGGACCTGGGGGGGGGGGGGGGAACGGAAGAAAAGAAGACAAAAGAAAGGTAGAGTCAGACATAAAGCCTGAGTAAGTCTAGTACTATTTTGTCTATGAATAAAGAACTGGGTATGATAAGTATAAACAAGAAGTGGGCAAACACTATAAACTTGGTTAAGTTGTCTAGGGTCGAATATACTATCGTACCCCCTGTTAATCTCTGAACCCATATAAACTAGTTTCCAACTGGCACCCCATAATCAGGGTGATGTGATCCATTCAATGATGATCGGCTCCTACTCGCATAGTTACATGTGTCTTACGGCCCCCGATGTTGTAGTTACCTATGCTGGTCCCACCATGGGGGTGTATCAAGTCCCATGGTAGCGGCCCGACACAACCTTAGAGTGCACAGGTATTCTACTGGTGTCCAGTGCCTTATTTTTCTGCGCCGGAGTGTGTGCACGCCCGCACCCCGTTAGAACCTACACTGCTACACCACCGCCGTCGATTTGACCTCTTACAATCAGCCCAGTAATCGTGCCCCACCCTGCCTAGTTTCAGGGTATCCTGATACACCTTCTAGGGTTACTGCTGAAAAGGGTCCCCCGTTACTAGGTTTTCTATCTCTAGCCAACATGCTAAGTTGGTTAAGTGATTTCTAACCTAACCCCCACCAGTCCGTTTAGTTTAGCATGTTCCATTTTGATTAAGTCTTTAGTTCACTTAATCCTAACAATCCTGACTCAACCTTAATTGTCTTATTAAGGCCCTGACCTCTCACATTAGACAGGTATTGTTGTGGCTGCCTGTTGCCGGTTGGTTCCGGGCAGTCTTACGCCACAACTCAGTCTAACCTCGGGTCCTTAATGGGCTCCATGTTTAACCTCTCACATTGGATAGGTATTGTTGTGACTACTGGACAGCCGGGCGGTTCCGGGCAGGTTTACATCACAACTCAATCCAACCTTGGGTTAAACACATCGTATTTTCTACACTTACATATTTTGTCTTTCTTCTTTATTTTCTTATATGTAAATATTTGCGGCCAATTATTAAGTTAATGGTGTAAAGGTTACATCAATCATGGGCCCAACCCATACTTGAATTTGGGCCCTTCTATTTTATATTTTCATTCATTAGTGATTTTAACCCAACGTTATTTTCCCCCGTTTTACACGTCCGTTTATTATATATATATTGGGCTTAGCCTTTTAAAGCCCAACTTAGCCATGCAAAAAGGGGAGGCTTAAAGCGTGATTACATACACAGAGAGGGGAATGTGAGCGCATGAACTTGCAATATGACGTTGGAAATACAAAATAGAAACTGGTGTAATTGCATAGTAGTGACATATACTTTGGTCATAAAGCATAGGTGACATGAATCAAAGCATGTAAACTTGTAATTATGTTAAGAATATCACTATTGACACATAGGCCTAACTACAACATGAACCTATATTTTTATATCAGGTATAATGTCAAACATAAGTATGGCATAAATATTTCTAACATAAGCATGGCATAATGTCAAACATAAGCATGGCATAGGTATAGTTAAATTTGTTCACATAACCATGGCATAAATATTTCTAACATGAAATCATGATTTTTACTTTAGTCATGTAAACTTGCAAAAAGGGATTTTTGAGCCTAACCTAGCTATGTACCACATATGTCATCATAAAATTCTTGTAAACAAGATAGACTTAATCATGGATTTCAATTATGCCAAATATCATTCATAGTCTAGCCATATTCATAAGTTTGCAAATAGGTTTTCTAGTACAAAAGCATGGCTTAATACATGATGCCCAATTTTCAACATAATTTCATATGGATTATGATAACCCAAACCTATTCCAATTACTTCATAAAAATGACGTTTGTATAAAAATACACATTATGATGGCATAGTAGCAAAGCCCCAAACTTGCATGAATTTAAATCAACTACATACATGTAGCTTCAACATGGATTACATAATTTGCGAAATATCCCAAGCGTATACTTGCATAGAACTACCGCATGTAGTTCTTTATAATTGAATAACATAATTCAATCCAAACGTATATAATATTTCAAATTGATAAGAACGCACAAATATGAATTACTTTATTGCCACAATTCAAGCATACAAACCAACACAATTATTTGTTCATACCAAAGTAATACTCTACTTACAATGGTGAGGCGAATTCTCAATTTTAGGGATTTGAAGATGCGGTTTGATTCGATTGAGTTGCTTTATGCCTTAGAATTTGCCTCCTAATCCTCTCTCTCCAATTGGCGGCTACTCTTAGTCGTTCCTCAGCAACATGGCGGCTTTGTTCTTATTTTTGAATGAATAGATTAGGGTTAGTCTAGGGTTGTTTATATAGAGGTTATAAACTGATTAGGACCATTGATGTTGCTTGGATTGATCGTAGCCATTCATTCGCAAGAGAGACCAATTAGAGCCTGCCACCTAGCCCTAATGACAAAGCAAGCTTCTGAAAATCGGCCAAACACAGACCTGGCCAGCCAGGGCTAGACCAGACCTGACCAGCAGGTCATTTTTGACCTGGGCGCACTTGGCAGGTGCGCCAGGTCAAAAATGTACTGGCGCACTTCACAGGTGCGCCAGTTCATTTTTGTTCTGGCGCACTTCCCAAGTGCGCCAGTGCATTCTGACCCTTTTTCGGTTTTTCGCCCAACTTCGTTCGTCCATAACTTCTTCATACGATATCCGTTTTTCGAAAACTCGGACTCTATTTCGCGTATTTTTCCGAGACGAACGCAATGGCGTATCCCGTTTCCCTTAGTTCTTTGATTTGAAATTAATTATACTTTAATTTGTGAGTTTCACAGTTATAGAATTCGCGGGGTGTTACACAAACATACGCCTCATTCCAATTTAGAATATTATTTTATTCAAATATTCTTATACGTTGGAAAAGGTTCCTCTTAATTTTATCAAAGATAAATCTTTAAATTTATTCTTTAATCTTCTTTTGAATATCAATTCAAACCAAATTATGGTTTATCCAAACTAGTCGGGATTAGCGAACCTTACCGAAGTAATCACTTGTTAAATTTCCCAACCCCAACCTATTCATCCCATGAAGTAAAACTGGTCGTACTTCATATCTAACACCATGGTGTTATCGGTAAATTCAATTACCATTTCACGTTCAAATCTAATTAAAGATTTAACTATCGCCTGGAGCAAAACTGGTGATACTCCATTCTCGATCATTTCAATCTAATTAAAGATTCGTTAAAACTCCACTTGGTTTTAATCTTCCCAAAAATCAATATTAATGATTGTTTTACTTGGGAAATCATATCCTGTCTTTAACTGGGTTAAAGAATCAATGTCATTTAAAATACGGTTCACGATAAACCCAAAATCACATTCTATTCCATCAGCATTTAACTGTAAATTAGCAAGTGAACAATTCCTTAAGTAATAACCCCGAAGGCCGAAACCAACATCAGATCAATACCCAGGAAACCATTCAACTTAACTAATCTTCAGTAAGTTTCTGATTTTTTTAACTCCGTTGGGTCTAAGAACAGTATTATTAAAGACACCGTTCACGACAACCCAAAATCACATTCCATTTACAATGGAATCTTCATGGAAAAAAAATCGATATATAATTGATATGAACTTCCATATCCGAATAACAATATAAATGGAATAACGGCAAAGCCTTTTAAATTCCAGATATATTAGTTGTCTTCCTCCACAGAAATTCACTTCGATTATTACCAAATAGAATTCCATTCCATTCCAATTTATTTTATTAAATTGGAAAACTTTACTTTGGAAAATCTCCTTTAAATCTTAACAAAAGATTTATAAATTCCAAATCACATTTCACTGTAAATTGGGTTAAAGAATGAATGTCGTTAAAACACAGTTCAAGATAAACCCAATTCACATTCCATTAATTATCGGGTTAAAGAACAAGTGTTATTTAAAACACCGTTCACGATAAACCCAAAAATCAATTCAAATTCAATTCCAATTAAATACTATTTAATTAGTATACTTCATTAAATCTAAATAAAAAGATTTAATATTTTTCTCAACTGGGTTTAAGAACAGTGTTAATGAAGACACCATTCACGACAAACCCAAATCCCATTTGATATTAAATACAAGACTCTCAATAGAAAATATATCGGCTTATATTCAATATCAAATTCTACGACCAACAAATATCGTATCGGAAATAATGATATAAATATATCTTTCAAATTTCCATAACAATATCTGTATAATCACGAAATCCAACATCGAAATATTCCAAAGACAATTTCGATTCAAATCCATTTCCACTTTATATATTGGAATTCTGGTTATTTTTAAAACCCTTTCAAATCAAATTTATTTATTTCAAAAATAAATGGATTATAATTCTAGTTCAAAACTAGTTCATTTCGATAAAAATCTATTTTTATCTTTTCAAATATGGAATTTTTCATCCTAATTCTTTCAAATCATTTCTTATGATTTTACACAAATTATTGCTATTTTTAATAATTTTTTCAAGGCCCATATAGTCGATTTCCATAAACAGCCATCGAACAGCACTTACACTAACCTTTTCCAAATTTGATTTGGACATAATTCCAAATCCAACTGTTAGATTTCAAATCTATAAGATTCGTTAGAAAGCTCTTTTCGATACGAACCCAATGGTTCCAGTTTTAGGAGAATCCGACGGTCGGATCTCCCGTAATATCCATTCGAAGTCAATGGTCGAAATTCGCGAACTACTGCAGCGCGACGCGTTCTATTCAGGCCATTATATATATAATATATATATATATTATATATTTCATCGATTTCCTTTTAAAACGTATTTTATAAATCATTTTAAATTCGTTTTCAAAACGATTTCAACTTTATATTCAATTTCAAATCAAACTTGAATATTCCATACCATCGATATATAAATGATAGTATTTTCAAAACATTATATTTTGAAATCAATTCCTTTTCGATATTCATTGTAAACATGAATAAAATCGATACCGTTCACGTCAAAATGGCGTCAATCGAATCGACATGGTTATATATATTTAAATATATTCATGTCCATCCCAAATCGGACATCAAAATCAAATTTTGATTCTTTTCTGAATATTATTTGAAAATATTTGTTATTTTAAAATAATCTTATTTTAAAATATTCTTTTCTTCTGAACTGGAATCAGACACTGTCAATTACCATATAATATTTTATATGGATTTCACACAACAAATGTGTATAACCGCAATGAAAGCAGCAATCCATCATCCAAAGTGCATTCTACACTGTGTAAGCATCATATATAAATATTTAACGCTTATAACAGCCTGTCAATCAATCGATCGACATACAACTAATTATTGGGATTAGTGTATGTCCAATATCATCCCAATACCCATGTGGGGTTTTAAACAATCAAACACAGGTTTTATTTGTGCAGTTGGGCGATGTGTAAAATTTATCGTCCCAATCAATATTAGTCAAATGTGTATATATAAACAAATCGTCCGATTTGTTTATAAATATTTATTTTATATAAACGTTAAAAATTATATTTTTAACTATAAAATATTTTCAACTATAAAATATTTTATTCCATCCCACATCACACAATCAACTTTCACAACACATCAATTAAACAAACAAGTCATCCGTGGTATGTGGACAACGAATGTCGGGTGCTGCTAAGTACCGTCTGCATCCTAGTATATATTTCAACTAGAAAACAAATTAAAAGTGAAAAGTCTCACTAAGAGCTAAACCCAACTCCGCGACTCTTCGTATGTAGGAAATCTTCGCCGCTCGCCTTTTGTCACTTTCGTCGTCCGGATACGCTACATATATAAAAATCACATTTTTATTATGCTATGGTATAAATAAGAATCATACCTTTACATAACTAAAAATCTAATCTTTTCTTGTTTAAAAATATAATCTTTTCTATTTTATCACTACATGTATAAAGATCATATTTTTATAACGTAGCTACATAAATAAAAATCATATTCTTATTCTCTCTATCATGTAAAAATCATATCTTTATATAGATGTATACTTTATCAAAATCATACATTCTCATAATTCAAAATCATAGCCATTTATATTTCAAAAATCAAAGCTTTACTTTATGAAAAATCAAATCTTCACTTCATTATAAAAATTCAATCTTTCTCTTTTAGCGAATAAAAATCTTATCTTTATTTTCATTTTATACATATAAAAGATCGCATCTTTATCATCTCCTCATACATATAAAAATCAAGCGGGGTGGCGGCGGACGGGATTGAAAGGGGGAGCTGAGCGGGATTTTTAATTTTTGCTTTAGGCTTATAGAATAAGGAAAGGGGGGCTGAGAGTTATATAATTTTATATTTAATTATTTTTTTATATTTCAAAAAGTTGACTTTTCTTTCGAATCCCAAACGAGGCCCAACGACTGTCATTCCTAGCGTATTACCCCCATTCCGAACACAACGGGATATGCTTCGTAACCCAATTTGGTTGTTACGTTCAATTTCTCTTCAAATTAAAATATAAATCAACATATATAACGAACATTTCGATTTACTGGGGTCACATACAGATTCTAAAAATTCCAGGAAAATTATTTCTAATTTCGTATTGACGATACGGTCCTAACAAAACTAAATTCATCAAATTCTGAGACCTTTTGAAAAATGGCCATTTTCTGGTTGATCAAAATTGACTGGATCTGTTAAAACACGTTTAACTTCGCCACACTCACATACTAATTCAGAAAATTATGAATTTTGGAATCTAGCAATAACTTGACATTCCGGATCCAACAAAAGTGGTTTCGTCAAATACAGAGGTCGTTTGCAAATTTTCCATTTTTAAGGGCTATATTTTCCATAGCGACTATTCTGAATTTTCATCTGGGCATTACTTTTTATCCCTACTATGAAATTTCAAATTTTCAGATTGCTGGAAAGATATTCTCAAATAGATTCTAATATTTTTTTGTTTCGCTAAAATCCGGTTTATTTTGAATCCTGTACATTCATTTGAACTTTGAAATCGAGTTTTCGAACTACCGCGCCATTTTCAATTCCTTTTATATTTTAAAATAAATATTTATGTTCTAACGTGGATTCAAATAAATATATACGTTCTATTTC
>JASFAX010003306.1:0-42905 GCA_030737875.1 Allium sativum | reverse complement strand
CTGTGGACGATTGTGTCGGGTGCTACTAAGCACCGTCTGCATCCTAGTATATATATAACTAGAAAAATTAAATTGAAAGGTGAGAAGTTCTCACATATAGCTATCCAAGCTCCACGGCACATCTTATGCAGGAAATCTTCACTGTTCTCGCCGATATCACTTTCTTCGCCCGTATTCTCTACATATGCAAAAATCGAATTTTTACTTCAAAGTTCAATATATAAAAAATCGAATTTTTATTTCAAAGTTCAATATATAAAAATCGAATTTTTACTTCAAAGTTCAATATATAAAAATCGAATTTTTACTTCAAAGTTCAATATATAAAAATCGAATTTTTACTTCAAAGTTCAATATATAAAAATCGAATTTTTACTTCAAAGTTGAATATATAAAAATCGAATTTTTATTTCTACGTCAAATAGATAAAATTTATATTTTTATCACACTATTTTCCACATAAAGATTTCGCCTTTTCTAAAATAAAGTTTTCTCCTTTATAAAAATTACCTCTTTATCTCAACGTATATAAAATAAAAATATGATTTTTATATTTTTAAAGTATTAAAAATATAATCTAGAGAATATAAAAATATCATCTTTGTATATGTATCATATTTTTAATATTTCTATATAGAGATTATATTTTTAAAAACCATATGCTACCCCTTTTTTTTTTTTAAACCATATGCTAATTTAAAATTTTCAAAACAAAGTTATTTTATTATTCAAAACAAAGTAGTTTTATTTTTGAATATAACTTACATAAAAACCATATTTTAATTTCTACAAATAAAAAAACTGATTTTAAACAAATGTTTTTTTTTTCCTTTTGAAAATCTATAAATAACAATGCTTTTTTTTTTTTTTTCAGAAGAAAGAAAAACTGAAAAACAAGTGTTAACTCTTATTCACCTTCTGTTGTGCTGTGTCGTTTCGAAGAGGACTCGTCGGCTAGGGTTCCTCATTGCTCACTAGCCAAGGCGCCGGAGGGAGATCAAGGGGCCCCACGGCGTTCGCCTCGGGGAGGGCTTCCAATGGCCGGCGGCGCGGTGGACTCGCACGCCCCAGGTGGCGCGAAATCGAGCTCGACAGCGAGCTCTTTGAGCTTCGATTCCAACTAAAATACTTAGCGATAAATTCCCCAGTTGGTATAGATTTGAAGAGGGCAGAAAGCTCTTCGATTTTGCTTCAAAAATTAATTGATTTCATTGCGTAGATTGAAAGAAAAATAAAAGGGAAGAATCGAAATAAATCCGCCGTATATCGGCTTTGAAGAGAGAGGCGTGGGTTTGAACGTTGACCGCGGAAAAGGTTTCGACTAATCAGATTAGGGCTTGGCCTTTATATATAATTTATTTTATTATTTTAATTCCATAATTATTCGTTTTTGCATTCGAACCCCGAATCGAACCCAACGACTGTCGCCCCTAGCTAAATATCCTCGTTCCGAACACAATGGGATATGTTTCGTCAGCTGATTCGGCTGTTACAATCAGTTTTCGTTAAATTTACATTTAAATCACTATATTGAATTTTAAACGTACATTTCAAATTACCGGGGTCACATACGAACTTTAAAAATCCCAGAAAAATATTTTCTAGCTTCGTATTGACGATACGGTCCTAACAAAACTAGTTTCGTCGAATTCTGAGGTCATTTGCAAAATGTCCATTTTTAAGGGCCTGAATTCCATAGCGACTATTCAGAATTTTCAACTGGACATATCTTTCGATTCCCGATATGAAATCTTGATTTTTCGGATTCGTTGGAAAGATACTATCAATTAGACCCCATTATTTTTGGTTTCACTAAAATCCGGATTGTTTTGCACCCGGTACATTCAATTGAAGTTTGAAATCGAATTATCGAACTACCGCGCCATTTTCAATTCTATTATAATTATATATAATTATTTATATTCTAACGACAACGTATATAATATATACGTCGATTCTATATTCAAAATAAATTTTACGTCGATATTATTTAAAATAATTCATTTTAAATATAGAAAATTCGCGGTAATTGCCAAAATAAAAATTTTAAACTGGCCCAGATTTTCCGGGTTATTACAATCTCCCCCACTTAAAACTTTTCGTCCCCGAAAAGGAACAAAGTCGAAAGCGGTTTGATTATTAAGCTCTACATTCGATCTGGCTTCCATTCTCCAACTTTTCAGTTTCTGAGAATTTTCAAAATTTCAAAAATTTGGCTAACACCCTAAATTTTTGAAAAATTTCGCCATAACCTCCCCTGCACCGGGAGCAACGGGGAATTTCAAATAGCTTCCCCGGTCCTTCAGATCTCAAAAAGAAAAAGAAAAAGCCAAGCGGCTAGCCAATAGGCTCACAAAATCATCATCACCCAAACAAAACAGGAAATTATGTAGTAAACATGTACCTATTTGTCGGGCAAACAAATTTTATTCTCTGGCTCTAGCCTCCTTGCTATGACCTGTTCAATATAAGTATACGTATATGCAAGCAAATGCGACCAATTTCAATATAATTCAATTATTAGTTTACTTAGGCATAAATGGTTAAAATTAGCAAACAAATAAACAAACAACCCAAACATCAATCAATTAGTGAATTAGAGTTCTCAAATCCATAAAATTTGATATATATACAGAAAATCTTGTTTTTGATGCCAATTCACAACAAAGTGTTCTAGCTATATTAGTTTTGGTTCTCACACCAGTCTAATGGAAATATATAGATAATCACACCTTCGTTACTCGAACATGAATACTAATGACGACTAGTCAATCATCAGAATCATCTTCGGGCCACTAGAGTATGATTCTATATCTATCCAATATATTAAAGCTTCGAATATACGTTCATGACGCGCATATGCAAAACCTTTATATACTAGATTGTCCATATTCAAAATAAATAAATAATCAAATACGTATAAAATGGTTTAAATTTTCAAAACAAAATTGTTTTCATTTGAAAAATATACTCTTCACACTCGTTCTAGGATACTACTGATCCTATCTCTAACGAGTCATTCTAATTGGATGTTGCTAATCCAATATCTGATGAATTCTTTCGCATGGTTCTAACGTGCCTTGTTCTCTGAGCTTTGTAAACCAAAGCTCTGATACCAAATGTGACGGCCTGGAATTTCGCTCGATCTGAATCAGTCGTTAAACCAATCTAAACCGTTCGAAACCCCTGAACGTTGAGAACATGACAAATCAGAACACAAACAGAAGAACATTTCATTTGTATATTACAACAATGCATCAGATTACAAGAATATACAGAGTATAAATGAATAAATATTACACAGAAATATCAGAGATTTAAATTACATTTAAATACATAGCAGCGGAAAAATAATATAAAGCACCACTGAAGGTGATATACGGATACAGAGCTTTCCGGATATCATTCCAGCTGTAAACCAGGATCCTGTGAATATAAATCTGCAAAACCAAAACTACTAGCTGCCCGTGCGGAAAATAGGGGCACCCAGAGTTTAGGTTAAAACAATAAACTCCAGGTCAGTCATGTGACTGGTGTGAGAACTAAAACAGTTATTTAAAACTTTATTTTAAAAGAAAGTAATTCAAGGGACCACGCCGCATAACACGGAACGGGTTTCCTCCCAAGAATACCAGTGCATATCAATAAACAACGCAATGCTTTTTCGAAAAATGAAGCTATTATAAGACCCAGGTCCTATCATACAATGCAACGCAAGCCGGGGGATAGGGTTTTCCCTTATAATAGCCAAACATGCTTGGTACGCTTAAAACAAATCATTTGATACTATAATAAGTGTATAGTGTCAAAACATTTCAATCATAAATATAAATCATAGACGGCATAGTATCCCATGCTACTATGTCGCCATACTAGGCTCTACAAATAAAGCCGAAATACACGTATTGGAAATTGGATTCCGTCATGAGTCGAGGCAAGGGGCAAGCTCCTCACCGCGTTCGAGACACTCTAGCAAATGCCTCAGGATTACGCACACTGGGTAACCCCTGGATGCTTCAGGGCCGGTCCTCACTTACGTTAGAGGATTAGTATTCCTGAACACACGTTTCCCGGTCCTTACAGACCTATAATCGAGGCGCCTCATCCAACAACCACAAAGGTGAAAAGTATATATATGTCAGGGCTGGTAAGTCACTGACACCACCAAAGCTAGAAAGAAACGTGCGCTCTCCCTGCAGTCCGTATCCCGTTTTAACTCATACCGAGGTGTGAGGCTCGCGAATACACGTTATACACAAAGCTGCCACGTAGGCGTGCTTTGATCATCAACCACAAGACTTTGCTTTTCAACAGAAGCCTTGATCATTGCATCTTAGTATGCCACACAGGCAATTCATGCCATGCGACTGATGTCCATCGATATACAACCTCTGAGCTCGTACGTCTCAGAGAAGGGCGTTAAGCAAGAGAATAAATTCTCCGCCGCCAAACAGATGTATATTTAATAGAAATCAATCAACACAGAATAAAATCCAATGTCAGACACACAATCCATTTACAAGTCCGTTCTGGGTCTGAACGAAACCGGAGGCACTTTCCTCGCATATCCATCCATCTCCAGGTACGTCTGGATGACCACCAACTATTTCCATCCTCTTGGGTGTACTGCCCAATCAGGATCGTCAGTAATTATCCAAACGATGTGAAGACTTCCGGTCTTCAACCACCGTCTTCATCTTCGACATATCGTCGAATCGGTTATTCAGAATGGGTATAAACCCGGCCTTTCCGAACAACCCGCGTATATTGAAAACAAATTTTACACAAACACAACATACGCCTCATTCCAATTCATTAGTCACTAACCGCAAATTAGCCAGAGAACAATTTCCCAAACATTAACCCCGAAGGCCGAAACCAACATCAGATCAATACCCAGGAAGCCATTCTTCTTAGCCAACCTACAGCTAGTTTCTAAATTCCACATTCTTAGGGAAAGGTTCCCATTAATTTTATCCAAGATAAATTCTTTAAAATTTATCATGTAATCTTCCTTTGGATGTCATTTAAAACCAAATTATGGTTTTCCAACTAGTCGAGATTAGCGAACCACAACGAAGTAATTATTTATTTTATTTCCCAATCCCAACCTATTCATCCCATGAAGCAAAACTGGTAATACTCCATATCTAACACCACGGTGTTATCGGTAAAATTAATTACCATTTCACGTTCAAATCTAATTAAAGATTTAACTATCGCTTTGGAGCAAAACTGGTAATACTCCATTCTTGCTCATTTTCTAAATTTGATAATTTAGATTATCCATTCGCATTTCAATCTAATTGCAGATTTTTTAAACTCCTTTTACTGGGTTAAAGAACTAGGTGTTATTTAAAACACAGTTCACGACAAACCCAAATCACATTCTATTTGTTATCGGGTTAAAGAACTAGTGTTATTTAAAACACAGTTCACGATAAACCCATTTCAAATTCAATCAAATATATTAGAAATCCCGATTATTTAAAACCCCTTTTTAAATCTAATTCATTTATTTAAAAATGATTGGGTTTTAAATTTAGTTCAAAACTAGTTCATTTCGATAAAAATCTATTTTTATCTTTTCAAATATGGAGTTTTTCACCCTAATTTTTCCCAAATCATTTCTTATGATTTTACATAAATTATTACTATTTTTAATAATTTTATCAAGGTCCGTACAGTCGATTTCCAACAATGGCCATCGAACTGCACTTATAGCGACCTTTTTCGAATTTGATTTGGACGTATCTCCAAATCCAACCGTTAGATTTTTAATTTCTAATATTCTTTAGAAAGCTCTTTTCGATACGAACCCAACGGTTCCGGTTTTAGGAGAATCCGACGGTCGGATCTCCCGTAATGTCTGTTTGAAATAAATGGTCGAAATTTACGAACTACCGCGGCGCGGCGCGTTCTATTCAGGCCATTATATTATATATATAATATATATAATATATATTTCGTCGATTTCTATTTAAAACGAATTATATAAATAGTTTTAAATTCGTTTCAAGAACCATTTCAACTTCTATTTCAATCCAAAGCAAAATTGAATTCTTCTTTAAAAATTCGTTTTAAAAATTCATTTCTATTCAATTCAAATTTCAATTAAATTTGAATTTATTTCAATTCGCTTTCAATTCAATTTGAATTCGTTTTCAATTCAATTTAATTCAAATTAGTTTTATATTCGATTCAAATTCATTTTCTATTCAAATCAAATTCGTTTCGTTTTCTATTTGAATCAAGTTCATTATATATTCAATTTGAAATCAAATTGGTTTTCTATTCCATTCAAATCGAAATCGTTTTATATTCAATTCAAATCGAAATCGTTATATATTCAATTCATTTCGAAATCGTTATATATTCAATTCATTTCGAAATCGTTTTATATTCAATTCATTTCGAAATCGTTTTATATTCAATTCATTTCGAAATCGTTATATATTCAATTCATTTCGAAATCGTTTTATATATTCAATTCATTTCGAAATCGTTTTATTCGATTCATTTCGAAATCGTTATATATTCAATTCATTTCGAAATCGTTTTATATATTCAATTCATTTCGAAATCGTTTTATTCGATATAAATATCGTTCGCGTCAAAATGGCGCATCACTATTTAACACGGCTTTATATATTCTATTTCAAATATTTCTTTTTGTCAACACACGACTAATCTCAACGAATGAGTACCGTCCATGTGTGACTATTTTTGTTAAATTATTTCGTTCAACACATGACTAATCTCAACGAATGAGTACCGTCAACACATGAACCTTTATTTTATATTGATAAAGATGTAAATTTTATTATAAAAATAATTCGTTCAACACATGACTAGTCTCAACGGATGAGTACCGTCAACACATGAACCTTTATTTTATATTGATAAAGATGTAAATTTTATTATAAAAATAATTCGTTCAACACATGACTAATCTCAACGGATGAGTACAGTCAACACATGAACCTTTATTTTATATTGATAAAGATGTAAATTTTATTATAAAAATAATTCGTTCAACACATGACTAATCTCAACGGATGAGTACAGTCAACACATGAACCTTTATTTTATATTGATAAAGATGTAAATTTTATTATAAAAATAATTCGTTCAACACATGACTAGTCTCAACGGATGAGTACAGTCAACACATGAACCTTTATTTTATATTGATAAAGATGTAAATTTTATTATAAAAATAATTCGTTCAACACATGACTAATCTCAACGGATGAGTACAGTCAACACATGAACCTTTATTTTATATTATTCTTTATATTTCAAATTGGAATGAGGCCCAATCAATTACCATATAAAGTTAATTACATGGATTTTCATACAACACATGTATATAATAGCATTGAAAAATAATCAACCATCAACCAAAGTGCACTACACTGTATAAGCATCAAATATAGATATCTAACGCTTATAACAGTCTGTCAATCAATCGATCGACATATTTAATCGATTAGGATGAGTGAACTTCATATTTCATCCCAACACCCGTGTAGGGTTTCAAACAATCAAACACAGATTTTATTCGTGCAGTTGGGCGATGTGTAAAATTTATCGTCCCAATCAATGTCAGTCAAATCAGTGTACATAAACAAACCGTCTGGTTTGTAAATGAATATTTTATTTTATTCACTTCACGTTAAAAATTATATTTTTAACGATAAAACATTTTATTTCAACATATGAATTTCTATTCAGTTCATTCTTTAAATAAAATGATATTTTTATTTTTCTAAGATATTTTAGAAAATTTCGGCGGCATAACGGCACGATACTAGAAACGGGACAAGGTCCAGCCTTATCCCCGGTCTAGTGAAGGCCCATGCCATTCACACATCAATCAAATTCACTTTCGTTATGCAAACCACAAAATTTTGGAGTAAGGGTCTAACCTAGCCTTACTCCTTCGCCTTATAACGGCGCACGTCTAATCCTAATCAATTTATCGATTCGATTTTTCACACCACAAACCACATTCAAACCAATATCGCAATCAATCACCAAACAGTCAAACAAACAAGTCCATGGTCTGTGGACGATTGTGTCGGGTGCTACTAAGCACCGTCTGCATCCTAGTATATATATAACTAGAAAAATTAAATTGAAAGGTGAGAAGTTCTCACATATAGCTATCCAAGCTCCACGGCACATCTTATGCAGGAAATCTTCACTGTTCTCGCCGATATCACTTTCTTCGCCCGTATTCTCTACATATGCAAAAATCGAATTTTTACTTCAAAGTTCAATATATAAAAAATCGAATTTTTATTTCAAAGTTCAATATATAAAAATCGAATTTTTACTTCAAAGTTCAATATATAAAAATCGAATTTTTACTTCAAAGTTCAATATATAAAAATCGAATTTTTACTTCAAAGTTCAATATATAAAAATCGAATTTTTACTTCAAAGTTGAATATATAAAAATCGAATTTTTATTTCTACGTCAAATAGATAAAATTTATATTTTTATCACACTATTTTCCACATAAAGATTTCGCCTTTTCTAAAATAAAGTTTTCTCCTTTATAAAAATTACCTCTTTATCTCAACGTATATAAAATAAAAATATGATTTTTATATTTTTAAAGTATTAAAAATATAATCTAGAGAATATAAAAATATCATCTTTGTATATGTATCATATTTTTAATATTTCTATATAGAGATTATATTTTTAAAAACCATATGCTACCCCTTTTTTTTTTTAAACCATATGCTAATTTAAAATTTTCAAAACAAAGTTATTTTATTATTCAAAACAAAGTAGTTTTATTTTTGAATATAACTTACATAAAAACCATATTTTAATTTCTACAAATAAAAAAACTGATTTTAAACAAATGTTTTTTTTTTCCTTTTGAAAATCTATAAATAACAATGCTTTTTTTTTTTTTTTTCAGAAGAAAGAAAAACTGAAAAACAAGTGTTAACTCTTATTCACCTTCTGTTGTGCTGTGTCGTTTCGAAGAGGACTCGTCGGCTAGGGTTCCTCATTGCTCACTAGCCAAGGCGCCGGAGGGAGATCATGGGGCCCCACGGCGTTCGCCTCGGGGAGGGCTTCCAATGGCCGGCAGCGCGGTGGACTCGCACGCCCCAGGTGGCGCGAAATCGAGCTCGACAGCGAGCTCTTTGAGCTTCGATTCCAACTAAAATACTTAGCGATAAATTCCCCAGTTGGTATAGATTTGAAGAGGGCAGAAAGCTCTTCGATTTTGCTTCAAAAATTAATTGATTTCATTGCGTAGATTGAAAGAAAAATAAAAGGGAAGAATCGAAATAAATCCGCCGTATATCGGCTTTGAAGAGAGAGGCGTGGGTTTGAACGTTGACCGCGGAAAAGGTTTCGACTAATCAGATTAGGGCTTGGCCTTTATATATAATTTATTTTATTATTTTAATTCCATAATTATTCGTTTTTGCATTCGAACCCCGAATCGAACCCAACGACTGTCGCCCCTAGCTAAATATCCTCGTTCCGAACACAATGGGATATGTTTCGTCAGCTGATTCGGCTGTTACAATCAGTTTTCGTTAAATTTACATTTAAATCACTATATTGAATTTTAAACGTACATTTCAAATTACCGGGGTCACATACGAACTTTAAAAATCCCAGAAAAATATTTTCTAGCTTCGTATTGACGATACGGTCCTAACAAAACTAGTTTCGTCGAATTCTGAGGTCATTTGCAAAATGTCCATTTTTAAGGGCCTGAATTCCATAGCGACTATTCAGAATTTTCAACTGGACATATCTTTCGATTCCCGATATGAAATCTTGATTTTTCGGATTCGTTGGAAAGATACTATCAATTAGACCCCATTATTTTTGGTTTCACTAAAATCCGGATTGTTTTGCACCCGGTACATTCAATTGAAGTTTGAAATCGAATTATCGAACTACCGCGCCATTTTCAATTCTATTATAATTATATATAATTATTTATATTCTAACGACAACGTATATAATATATACGTCGATTCTATATTCAAAATAAATTTTACGTCGATATTATTTAAAATAATTCATTTTAAATATAGAAAATTCGCGGTAATTGCCAAAATAAAAATTTTAAACTGGCCCAGATTTTCCGGGTTATTACAAACTTTATTGCCACAATTCAAGCGTACAAACCAACACAATTGTTTATTCATACCAAAGTAATACTCTACTTACTATGGTTGCGGCGAATTCTCTAATTAAGAGATATGATTCCTTTGTTGAATTGATTGGCTTTAGGTTGCTTGAATTGCTTTAGGCTTTAGAACTTTCTTCCTAATTCTCTCTCTAGTTGGCGGCTACTCTTAGTCGTTCCTCAGCAACATGGCGGCTATGTTCTTAATTTTGAATGAATAGATTAGGGTTTAGTCTAGGGTTGTTTATATAGAGGTTAGGAACTGATTAGGACCATTGATGTTGCCTGGATTGATCGTAGCCATTCATTCGATAGAGAGACCAATTAAAACTTGCCACCTAGCCCTAGTGACAAAGCAGACCACAGAAAATCGACCACACACAGACCTGGCCAGCCAGGTTGACTGGGCTCGACCAGGTCGACACCCCTGTCGACAGGGCTGTCGACAGCCCTGTCGACATGGGTAGCCCAGGTCGACAGCCCAGTCGACCTGGGTGGCCTAGGCGGGTGTTTATCCGCCCTGGCCCATTGGGCCCGATTTTTAATTATTTTATTCTGTTTGAATTTTAAATTTAATTCAAAATTTCCGAAGGCCATATCTTCTTCATACGGACTCCGTTTTTCGAAAACTCGGACTCTATTTCGCGTATTTTTCCGAGACGAACGCAATGGCGTATCCCGTTTCCCTTGGTTCTTTGATTTCAAATTAATTATACTTTAATTTGTTAATTTCACAGTTATAGAATTTTCGGGGTGTTACAGACACAAAGGTAGTTTTCTGCGTCTGCAGTTCCATCATACAGAAGTGGTGGCATTTTCATGTCAAATGGAACCCTGATTGTTTTTATTTCATTAGAAAAGGTGATTCCTTATAGATTATTATCTTCTAACAACATTGGGCTCTCGCTTTCTTTCGGAACGTCTACTTCCTTTAATAATTAGTTGCTCCCTTGCATAACTGGAATGTCTTGTAGGCTTGGTGTAGTTATAACTTGGGCGTTAACCCCTTGAGGTTCTATCGTTCTTGACTCTATTTCATAAGATTTTGCTTTAGAAGACCATTTGACTCTATTTTCTTCAGTAAGCCTTCTTGCAACATCGATTTGTGAAGCTAAATGCAATACCTCCAACTCATAACTTTCTCCTTTCATTGGGCTTGAAGGTTTCCCGTTTGCAAATCTACTGAGGTAAAGTCCAGAAGTATACAATCCTCTAGGGTGGATAATGCACCGAAATCGTTCTCATGATTCTTTCTTAGTCTAACCATTTTTAATGGGTATTGGGAGTTCCTTTTAATGATAGAGAGGGAAACAAGTTAAAGTCCTTATGCCGGAAAGGAGACAGTAAGGATGGAAGGTTTAAGATAAGGATAAAGTTGGAGAAATGAGGGCTAACAGCAGGGGTGAAATTATAGGAAATAAGGTTGGAGATTGAAGGTTACACTGCTATTTAAATAGCTTGGATCACTGTTGCCTTAAGTAGTTGATTTGTATTCACAAGCTCTTTACCTAGATTCTTTTCTGTAACTTTACTTCTTCAAAACTTAGTCTAACCCAGAACGGAACATCATATTTAGAAACGTGGCAAGGTTATCCAAAGGGCTAAAGGTAGGAATAAGGGGATAGAGGTTCAAGCTCTCCTTCTAGCGCCAAAATGTTAGTGATATTTTTTGTTAACACCAAAGTTAGGTCTAAGAAAGTGGACCTAAGGGGAAAATGGGATTACTCAGCTCCTACAAGCTTGAGTTAGTTCACCGTTTCCTAGATATCAAGGTCTCAAGCCCGAATATTAGTTACTCTTCCCTCAAGTGTGAGTATCACGCTTACGGGACTTAAGGATCAGTAGTTACCTTAGGAAAAGGGTTTCATAAGCCTGTTACAAGTTAGGAAGCTAAGCAGCTTGTGGAAGGGTGGTTAAAACAATTTAAGGTTTCGGGTAAAGTTTATGCAGAAAGGTTTTTTATCGAGGGAAAGGCATAAGGTAGTTAAGTACCCGCTGAAAGGACTAGGTTGTTAAGCATTGCATAATACATATAGAAGCATAGTAGAATATAATAAGTGAAAACAGTAAGAACACACAATTTATAGTGGTTCGGTTCAGATTGAACCTATGTCCACTTTAAGGGCTTTGATGGTATTATTCATGGAGGAGGTTACTGTTAGAGTTTATGACCTAGAGGCAATTCATTTGATGTGATTGATAACACTGTTAATGTTATTATTTTATTTGGAATAGAATATTCTATTATGTTACATATTTACTGCGTAATATAAATACTAACATAATATAATTCCTTAGAATAACAATATGGATTTATATAGTTCAAGTAGGTGACTTGAATTGAGATTATATAATATGTTAAGTATTGTAATTCTTAAATGTCTGTAGTCAAGTTTTATTATATGCAAAGAAAAACAATAAAACGTTGAGACTGGTATGTTGATTGATTATGGTCACATCTCATTGATCATTAAAATATGTGATATTAATGTCAAAACATAAATACATATTGGAGAATATCGTATTGGGCTGATCCAATGTGAGAAAAAATACATAGAATATAATTAACAGTATAGTAAGTTATTCTCATAGTGGCAGCGACGTAATGATCCTCAGACCTGAAATCATTATAATTTTATCTGAGGATATTTATGTTTTGATATCATCTAAAGTTACTCGTAATAGAATAACAATAATAGTGATTATCAGATACTTCTCGAATCGAATGGAAATTATGAGTGATCTAAATGGAATTTAACCCTACAATATATATATATATATTTGTAGTGATATCCATGGGCTTCTTGATTAAGTGAGACTGTGAAATGCATGGCCGTGCTCAGATATTGATTTGTTTTAAACATTATACTCATCAATCAAGATAAATGAATTAAATTATAAAGAGGGTGATACGTTGCATGCTTCGAGTTTAATCCTGGATATGTTGGTTAAAACGATTATATTACATTGAGACACATTGGTCACAGAAAAGGTTGTACCAAATCTGGAACACCCCGCATTTTATGATAATTGAATATTTAATAGTGCATGTATGCATAGACATAAACAAATAAAAGATACAACAAAGAACAATTGTAATATTGCATGTAATAAGTGCATGCATTAAAAAGAAGGAATAAAATTAAAATAGTTAATGCAGAAATTTAATAAAAAGCAACGCATGCAATGCATACAATTAAATTACATGCAGACATTAATAAGGAAAATTAATGCCATAATTTAAAAGATAATGCATGCGGTAAAGGAAGAAATTAATATGTGAATACATGCAATAAAGTTTAATAAAGAGAAATAAGAGAGCGCATGCAAATATAAAAGAGAGGAAGTTAGCAATGAAAATAGTAAGTAAAAGGTGAATTAAATGGATTAATTGCATGCAACAATAGAAGAAGCATGCATTTAAAATAATGACAGTGGAATAATTGAATAAATTGCAAAGATAAGGTATGCATGCATTTCACAAATAAAGGAGATGTATGTATAATGTTTGAAATTCAATTGCATGAAATGGAGAATTAAAGACAAAAATAGACATACGCATGAAAATGTATTATTAATTAGAGAAGGAAAAGAGGCATGCATTTAATTTAAAAAGGAGCAAAACAAGAAAGCAATTAAACGTTTAAAATCAATAAACATTATAAATAAGCAAAACAGGAAGAAACAGGAGAAAAAGCACAGTTGGACTCGATGGCGGTCGACCCAAGCTTGGCCGGGTCAACCTATCACGGAGTGGTTCGACCCATAGGTCGACCCAAGTGGGGTCCAGTGAGCTTTTGTGACGTGTTTTGACTGATTTGTACGTTTCATATTTTCATGACTTAAAATCCGATAGATCTAGTTCTCCTGGCACCCCTATAAATATGTTAGCAGATCCTAGACTTATTCTGAAAATTCTGAAATAATGCCCAGGCTCTGCCATTCTTCTTCCTCAAATATCTTCAAAAAATAGGGTACTTAGTACTGTAAGTTCTAATTTAGAAATTGGAGGAGAAGAATGCATATCTACAAATAGGAGAACATAATTCTAGTCAGGAAAATTCTTGGATTTGATCAATTTAAATTTCTCCTTTTTCTTCCCTTTTTCTTTTTGTTAAGAATTATGGATCCATGGTTATTTAGGTTTTAAATTCAGTTAGGGGAGCCATGGAATGCTAGGTCCGGACAAGAGTCATGAATGGGAAAGCTACTAGGTGAGTGGATTTAAGTTATGCCTTTTTGATGATGGTATATTTATCATTTGGCATTCCCTATTAATATGTACAGTAAATCTGCTGAAATGATTAATCTGCTGAAGTGTACAAACCTGTGAAAATATGTGGAAACGATTATTGTTGTATACATACATGTTCTAATAGCTTGTTAATTAGATACTATAAGTTAAGTTATAGTGAAATTGGGATAATTACATGTTAATATGTGGCATATTATGTACTTGAACCCTAAACTATAAGAATTGGGATAATTACATGTCAATTTGTTAGATTGAAATAATTACATGATTAGATGATTACATGTTATTCTTTTAAAAAGGGAGTTAATTACATGTTAGGAAGAACATGCGACATGATAATTAGTTAAAATGGACTTAATATGATATTAAATATGACATATGAAAATAAATTACAGTAAAATTAGGAAGAATGGATATGCCTAAATTCACAGTAAATAGAAAATTGTAACCGCACTTAGACACAAGGTTAAATTCAACTTGTGGTAGAAGTCTACCTGGAACCGCCTAGCAAATCCAACATCCACAAGTTATTAGTTTAATATGAGGGGTCTAGTGCGTAAATATACATGTAACGATGCAAAGACACGAGTTAAGTCCAACTTATTGTAGAAGTCTGCTCGGAACCGTCCGGCAAATCTATCATCCATAAGTGGTCGGCTTAATGTGAGAGGTCTGGTACATAAACATACATATGAATATATGTATATGAAAGGATAAAAATAAATGGCATTAACTGTGATTAGTGGAAATGAATGAAAGTTACAACTGTAAAAGAAGTGGAATGAATGGGGAATGATAATAACCTATTATGAATCAGCTTGAAAGGAGAAAAGGGAAAGATAATAGGTAGGATTATCCTAGGGATAAGTGGAAATTATAACTTAGGTTATAATAAACGATAAAGGGAATGACATAAGTTGTACTTAATTATAAATTAAGTAATCTGTAAATCTGGAAACCTGAAACATGCTATTTCCAATAAGTAGAGAAAAGAGGGGAAAACTTATGAAATGCGATAAGTTGTACTTAATTATACATTAAGTAATCTGCGAACTTGAGAAATTGAGTCTTGCTGATGGGAATAACATGTTGAAGGCTTATTAATGAACTTAAATAGGTTAAGTTATATAACTGAAATTAATAAGCAAGAGGAACTTGGTAATTTGAATAAGAAGTCAATACGACTTGAAATAACTAAGTTAAATGGAAATCTGAAAAGGAAGAGTAAGCGCGTAAGTAAATGATTAGACATAGGGTCTAATGACACATTAACCCAAGGCGCTTGGACTAGTCCGTGCGTTTAAAGGTGAATAACCCAACGGGGTAGATCATTGTGGTGTCATGAGGCACGAGGGAAGCACATGTCCATCTAATTATTTTGCCTGTTCAGCTGATATTCCATTGGCTCCGAAGGACTGGAAGGGGAAGAACACGACTTCTTGGGATGTGGAGGGTACTCCTAGTAGTCCTCTATGCGTTGACAGAATTTATGTTGTGCTCGCAGAGGTTAGGTCTGCGCATTACTACCCGGTGAGTATATCTTGACTGTCTTAATAGGGGGTAGTCCGAAGGCTATAGGGTGTATAGGTGATTCGACGATCCGGTTACACTGTGACTAGGCGGGTTACAACCATTTTCTCGGGTTGCCTTTGGCGGGTCTAACAATCTGTTTGATAGCAGTCGTCAGATACCAACCATCGACAGTCAGCGTGATGCATGATACAGAAAGACGGAGAGCTAAACCTACAGATTATCGACCTTTCTCTATCAAGGCTTTGGTTATAGGATAGGCAAATTTGGATGTTGTTTGCTATTTTATTTCTGAGCCACGTCACTAGCTCTCAATTTTGTTTGTCTTTCACTACTTGAGGGAGGGGTCGGGTGGGACCATAGCCATGGAAAATGCAGACCATAGCATCTGTGTATACATATCTCTAAAAAGCTCCCAACCGACTTTCGTGTTTCTTAGACAGCCCTGCTACGGAACTCGGTGCACGGTAGAGGATATGTGTGGTTAAGGCATCGAGTACGATTGACGATACGTACGTGAGAAAGTCTAGATACATGCATATCTGCTGCAGGTGGTGTATCATAGACTTTAGGGCATTACTCTATGATGGAATCAGATTTGATCGAATGGTTCGTAGGTGGCAGTCCGTACGCTTACATAGCATGGCGATTGTAGGGATAAGCGGAACGTAGTGTTGTTATATTAGGATCCGTATGTAACAACCCGTAAAATCTGAACCAGTTTGAAAATTTTAAATTAGCTATTTTGGTGGATTCTAAATATTTAAAATAAATATTTTAAATAATAACGACGAAAATGGTGTTTGAATCAATGTTTGAAAATAAATATAATTAATTTTAATTATAAACAAGTCCTGGAATGGCGCGGTAGTTTCAAAATTTGAATTTAAATTTTGACTGACTGTACCGGGTGCAAATTAAAACGGATTTTAGTGGAACCAAAAATATTTAAATCTGTTAGTGAATATCTTTCTAACGAATATGAAAAATTGAAGTTTCATAGCGGGAATCAAAAGTTATGGCTAAATGAATTTTCAGAAAAGTCGCTTTAGAGTTTATATAGCCCGTGAAAATGGTCATTTTGCAAACGACCTCAGAATTTGACGAAACCACTTTAGTTGGATTCGGGATGTTAAATTATTGCTAGATTTCAAATTTCATAATGTTTGAAGCTAGTATGTGAGCGTGGCAAAGGAAAATGTGTTTGGTCGATTTCTATTAAATTGGATCGACCAGAAAAGGGCCATTTTTCAAATGGTCTCAGAATTCAACGAAACTAGTTTTGTTGGGACCGTATCGTCAAAACATAGCAAGATTTATTTTTCGGGAAGTTTTAGAATCAGTATGTGGCCCCGGCAAATTGAAATGTACGTTCAGATCAAATATTGAATGTTTTATATTTTAATTTGAAGGAAAACTGACTGAAACAGTCGAATGGGCCTTCGAAACTTATTTCATTGTGTTCGGAATGGGGGTATTAAGCTAGGGACGACAGTCGTTGGGTTTGGATTGGAGTTCGTATGTGATAGGGGGTATATTCGGATTTTAAAGAATTAAAAATTAAAATAAAAGGGGCTGGCCAATCAAAACTCCCCTTCATATTCTCTCTCCCCGACCCCTACAGAATTCGAGCGGCGGAAAAATCTCCAAGCTTCCCTCCTCGATTCCTCCTCCCACGCACCACGATATCCAACGCCCCATTTGGGAATTTTGAAGATCTCGATCCCCTCTTTAAATCCATGCTCGATTCATCCATCCTCGTGGCCCCAATCTCGAGATTCACGCCCAGGAACGTCAGCCGTTCATCGCACCGCCACGCACGCCTCAGGTGATCGGACCTGACAACGCCGCCACCCCTAGGCGCGCCTCTCTCCCCTCTTTCACGTGGCGAAGGCTGATCAAAGTATCGTTGCATGGATTTCAAGAAAAACTAAAACCTAGTTTTGAAGGTTTCGTGGAGGTAACGACCTGTATTATACTTTATAGTTTATAGCACTTTAAAGCACTACGGTTTTTGATTTCACTTTAAAAATCATATCTTTTTCGTTTGTTGACGAAATTCAGTGAAACAAGAGACAGTGGACTCGTGAGGATGTCTTCTACATTCTAGAAGAGACCGCGTATTTTTCTGAGCCTTCTGCAATTTTTGGTGGAGTGGAACCCAATGTGAGATTTCTAAATTATAAACGATATGGAAAACGACGATGTATAAATTATATAGTCGATGTATGAGTTATAAAAGCGTTGTACACCTCATGTATAAGCGTTGTATAAGTTGTACGTTCGATGTATAAGTTATATATGCGTTGTAAAAATTATATGTGTGTTGAAATAGAAGTGAAATATACTTATATAAATATATATATATATATATATATATATATATATATACGCCCCTCGTCCACAAACCATGGACGATATTTATTGGTTGTGATAGGTGTGAAAATTGGTTGATAGCGAATGGTTGATTAGAATTGTTTGTGGTTGAAATTGATTGATTATGGTTGGAAAATACCCGTTTTTGGTTCATAATTATTTGGTTGAAACCACATAGGATTAGTTTGTGGAAAAGAAAATAAACTTGCCGCCTGCGTGCGAACTAGATGCATGAAATCCCCATTGTCAAAAGCTGCAAGGCTTTAAGGTAGAGCGAGGAGCCGTACTAGGGACGGTCCCGGTTTTAACTACCCTGCCATTATGCTGCCGAAATTTTCAATAATATTCATGTGTTAGAATTATTTTCATGTGTTGAAACTATATTCGTGTGTTGAATAGAAATTCATGTGTTGAACAGAAATTCATGTATTGAATAGAAATTCATATGTTGAACGACATTTATGTTTTGAAATAAATTGTTTATAATAAAAATCATATTTTTATCATCTATATGAACTATATAAAATAGTCGTGTTTTGAAATAAATTGTTTTATAATAAAAATCATATTTTTATCATCTATATGAACTATATAAAATAGTCGTGTTTTGAAATGAATTGTTTTATAATAAAAAATCATATTTTTATCATCTATATGAACTATATAAAATAGACGTGTTTAGAAAAAATTGTTTATAATAAAAATCATATTTTTATCATCTATATGAACTATATAAAATAGTTGTGTTTTGAAATAAATCACTTTACAATAAAAATCACATTTTTATTATATACATGAATTGTTAAAAATAGTGAAGTGTTGAAATAAATGTCTGTTGGATAAAAATATCATTTTTATCAAATGTATGAAAAGAATATTGTTTTGAAACCGAAGAATAGATTATATTTATATATATATATAATCAAAAATAAATCGAATAACAAAGCTGCAGTTCGTGTTTTGAAAACGTGATTTCAAACGATTAGTACGGGAAATCCGACCATCGGATTTTCCCGAAACCGAAACCGTTGGGTTCACTTTGGAAATATCTTTCCAACGACACCAACTTTGTAAAGATCTAACAGTTGGATTGTTTGGAATGTTTAATTCAAATCTAAAGAAAAACAGCGCCTGAATCAATTATATTTATATATATATAAATATAATTAAATTAAATCGAATAACGACGCTGTAGTTCGTATTTTGAAATCGAAACTTCAAACGAGCATACCGTGAGATCTGACCGTCGGATTTTCCCAAAACTGAAACCATTGGATTCGTTTTGAAAAGATCTTTCTAATGGTATAAAATTTGTGAAGATCCAACGGTTAGATTTTTAGATATGTGTAAATCAAATCTGAAGAAAAACAGCGCCACGGCCGCGTTATGGCCTAAAGCGTCGTTTGAATAAATTGGCTATTTTTAAATAAATAAAAATAGCGATAAATCATTATAAAATATTATAAATGATATGGAATGGAAATAAACCGAATTTACCCGGTTTATTGGATATTTGATGGTTGAATGTGAAATTTATAAACTAACTGAAGGTTAGCTAAGTCGGATGATTTCCTGGGTTTCGATCTGATGTTGGTTTCGGCCTTCGGGGTTAATACTTGGGAAATCATTCTCTTACTAATTTATGGTTAGTGAATGATGGATTGGAACGAGGCGTATGTTGTGTTTGTGTAGCACTTATTTATTATATACGTGAGTTGCTCAGAAAGACCGGGTTTCTCCCATTCTGAATAACTGAATCGATGATAAGAAGTCAATGATGAAGACGGTGGTTGAAGATTGGAGATCTTCACCTCGGTTGGATGATAACTGATGTCTTGATTGGGAGGCATCCCGAAATATAGATAATAAGTGATGATCGTCCAGACGTACGTGGAGATCGATGGGTATGCGAGGTATATAGTGCCTCCGGTTTCGTTCAGACCTAGAACGGACTTGTAAATGGACCATGCGTCTGACATTGGAATTCATTCCGTGTGATTGATGGCATCGGTTACATGGCGTGAATTGCCTGTGTGTCATGCTAAAATGCACTGATCAAGGCTTCTGTTGAAAAGCAAAGTCTTGTAGCTGATGATCAAAGCATGGCATGTGTGGCATAGCTTTGTGTATAACGTAAATTCGCGAGCTTCACACCCCGGTATGAACCAAAAACGGGAGAGGACATCAAGGAGGGCATGCGTTTCCTTCTAGCTAGAGGTGGTGTCGGTGCTTAAACTGGCTGACATTTATATTATTTTCACCTGTGTGGTTGTTGCTGTTGCGAGGCGCCTATGATATATCGGTGACTATGTGAAGCCGATGGAGTCATTCATTGGCTCATTTACGCCCCAAAGGGCGGGGAAACGCAGTGTTCAGGCATAAAATTCCACATCGGTGGACCGGCCCTGACGATCCAAGGATTGATGCGTTTTGATCCTGAGACATGGGCTAGATTGTCTCAAAGTCGGTAAGGACTATCTTTTGCCTTGGTTCATGATGGAAATCCAATTTCCAAATACGACATCGTGCGGTTTTGATTGTAAACCTATATATGGCAACATGATATATGGTACCCATGCCGTCTATGATTGATATTTATGATTGTATATAAAATTAGAAACTAACTGGAAACAAGCTAAGATGGGTGGTTTCCTGGGTATTGGTCTGATGTTGGTTTTGGCCTTCGGGGTTAATACTTAGGGAATCGTTCTCTTACTAATTTACAGTTGGAGTCTGATTAAGAATTAAACGATAAAATTTACATTTTAAGTGATTTTACTTTACACGTATTAAGCATATTTTGGCCATTATAAGGTAAAACTCTATCCTCCGGTTTGCGTTGCATTGTGTGATGGGAACTAAGTCTTATATTGGCTTCATTTTTATAAAAAGCATTGCGATGTTTCAAAGATTGACTGTTTTAAAGCACTGGTAATCCAATGGAGTAAACCCGTTCCACGAAAGTGGCGTGGTCCTGTGATTAGCCATATTATAAAATGTGTTAAGTAGATTTCTCATACTAGTCCCATGACTGACTCGTAGTTTGTTTCACTTGCAAACTCGGGTGCCCCTCTTTCTACACGGGCAGCCTTGTATTCTGGTTTTAGCAGGCTCTTTCTGGATAGCTGGAGCTGAAGATGGATTCTATCATTCATCTCTTTTTATGCTGTTGAGCTCCTATTGTACATATTATGTTTGTTTTCCGCTGTAGACATTTATGTATAGCTGAACTGTATTTGTACTAAGTATGATCCGGTATACTGTCTAGCTCTGATGGTTATGTTTATCCAGTTTATTATTTGTACATTATCTGGTGTATTTATTTAATTCTGTTCTGCTATTATCTGTTTATGTGTTATATTCCAAAAATTACCCTTGACACCGTCGTATGGGGTTTTGGGGTCGTCACAACGTGGTATCAGAGCTTTGGTTAAGCTTAGTTCTGGAATATAACATATTAACGAACTCGTCAGAAATAGAACCAGTAGTGTTCTAGGACGAATAACTCATTACAGATAGGATCAATAATATCCTAGTATGGGTAAAGCCAAATGAAATACACCCCGATAGACACATTTACATTCAAGTATATGTTTCTATGTTTTAAAATATCTTTTCTGTTGACCTGGCACTTGGTCTGCTATTTGCAGAAGTACTAGAAAATGAGTGTCAGAAATAGAAGGAATGCAGAACCAGATCTAGAGACTCTATTTAAGAGATATCGAAATCTGGGCGGAGCACAATTCTCGGGCAATGAATCGATTATTCAAACTCAAGCTTGGATGAGTTCTACTGAAAGAATTTTTGAGCGTTTGCACCTGAGAGATGATCAGAAAAGATTAGTAGCATCTTGGGTGCTCAAAGAAGAAGCTTTAATCTGGTGGGAAACAATCATTAAGGATAATCTAGAAGGTGATATCACCTGAGATAGATTCAAAGAGATTTTCAGTGAAAGATTTATTCCTCCAGAAGCAACTGAGCGGCTATGTGATGAATTTAGTTACCTGATACAAGGAGATATGAATATCCCAGAATATCATAAGAAATTCAACGAACTTTCTCACTTTGCCCCGCATCTGATTCAAGATCCAAAGAGGAAGAATCTGAGGTTTATTCATGGCCTGCAAAGAAAATACCAGAATAGTGTTATGGGGCATGTGAAACTTCCTTTTTCAGAAATAATATACATGGCTTACCAGTATGAGGATCTCGACAAGAAAGGTATGTTACGCTACGAAGAGGAAGTCAGTTATAATAATAACGGGGAGTCTGAAACCAATAATCCTGAGGCCAGTACGATGTCTGAGGTTAGTGAGAAGCCCAGAGTCAATCGGAAAAGGGCCAGATCTGAGAAAGAACCAGTAACGACTGCCATATGCAATAACTGCCATAAGCAAGGGCATTTGTAGGGGAATTGCAAATCCTCGAAGAAACGAATAAAGAGTGGATCTAAATCCAAGAAGAATTTTCAAGAGAATAGAGATTGCAGTAAATGCCATCGGACTGGTCATCTTGCAAAGGATTGTTGGCTCTTAAAGAAGCCTGGAATGGTACAAGTGAATGAAGTGGCAGAAACTTCAGCACCCTCACCTAGTCAGGGAAGGTCTGATGTTTTGGAAGGCACGGTTACTATCAAAAACATTCTGGTTAAAATACTGTTTGATACAGGCACGTCACGAAGCTTTATTGCCACGAATGCAGTTAAGAAGTTGGATTTGAAATTGAGAAAGCTCAAAGAACCCATCATTGTCCATAATCCGGTTGGGGGTTCTCTCGATCTTAGCTGGATTTGTGCGGTGCCTGTCTCTTTTTCATGTTATAAGTTCCCTACCATCTCTATCATCATGAATTTTACTGAATTTGATCTTATTTTGGGATTGGATTGATTAACCAAATATGAGGCAGAGGTTAGATGCGCCGACAGCGCAAAGATTAAATCAGGAAATTATATAACCATTATATAACCATACCCTGCGAAGGTCCGAATTCTGATAGAAAAGACTTTTGGTCAGCTCTGGATGTTTCTCCTGCTCAAATAGAAAATATCCATGTAGTCACAGAGAATGTTCCCGACCTCATAAAAGATATTCCTGTCGTCAAGAATTATGCAGATGTGTTCGAAGAAGTTGTTAGCTTAACTCCGCAGAGAGAAATTGATTTCAAGATCGCTTTAATTCCGAACGCAAGGCCAGTAGTGCACGCTATTCGGAGGATGACTCTAAAGGAGAAAGAAGAACTAGACAACCAAACTCGACAGCTTGTATGGAAGGGTCTGATCAGGCCTAGTTTCTCTGATTGGGGAGCAGCAATGGTGTTTATCCCAAAGTCTGACGGTACTCTGCGATTATGTGTGGATTATCGTGACTTGAATAAGCAGACAATAAAGAATAAACATCCATTGCCGCGAATCAATGATTTATTGGATCGTTTGAATGGAGCACAAGTATTTTCAAGGATGGACCTAGCTACAGGCTTCCATCAGCTTCGTATTGCCGAAGAGTGTGTTCCTATGACAACATTCAGAGGTCCAGACTTATTCTATGAGTGGTTAGTAATGTCGTTCGGCTTATGTAACGCTCCAGATTACTTCGTCGATTTGATGAATCGAGTGTTCAGAGGAGTCTTGAATAAGTTTGTTCTGGTTTTTATTGATGATATTCTAATCTTCTCTAAGTCAAAAGCCGAACATGAAAAACATTTGGAACAAGTTCTGGAAATTCTGAGAAGGAATGTATTGAAAGCTAAACATTCCAAATGTATATTCTGGCAAGATGAAGTAAAGTTTCTTGGCCACGTTGTATCAAAAGAGGGAATTGCTGTGGATCCAAGTAAAATCATCGCTATTCAAAATTGGAAACAGCCTAGTACTCCTATAGAAGTCCAAAGTTTTCTTGGATTGGCTAGTTACTATTGGAAGTTCGTTAAAGATTTCTCGAAGATATCTAGTCACTTAACAAAGCTTACAAAGAAGCACGCAAAATTCAAGTGGACTCCAAAATGTGAGGAGGCTTTTGAGAAGCTAAAGTTAAGATTAACAACGACTCCTGTGTTAACGATTATCGACGACAATCAGAACTTGAAAGTCTGTATAGATGCCTCTAGAGAAGGCCTTGGTGCAGTATTAATGCAAAGAGGCCAAGTTGTTGCTTATGCTAGCCGTCAGCTAAAGCCGCATGAGAAAAACTATGTTACTCATGATCTTGAGTTGTTGGCTATCGTGTTTGCTTTGAAAATCTGGAGACATTATCTTTTGGGTGAGAAATTCGAACTGTTTACAGATCATCAGCCGCTAAAGTATCTGTTCACCCAAAAAGATTGAATCTGAGGCAGCAACGTTGGCTAGAGTTTCTTGCAGCATACAATTTTGAGATTTTGTATACTCCAGGGAAAGCCAATGTTGTGGCCGATGCGCTAAGTAGAAATAATGTAATGATCGCTAGTTTTTTATTACAACTTCATTGATTGATAAAATATCTGCTCTTCAGGAGGATGATCACTTCATTCAGAAGATCAGAGAGATAATTCAGAAAGGCGAGCCCTCGAGTTTTCAGGTTGATAATGATGGGATTCTAAGGCTAAAGGGTCGAATTTGTGTTCCTAACATTTCTGAGCTTTGAAAGGAAGTGCTGGATGAATGCCATAAGTCAAAACTTAGTATCCATCCCGGAGTGAGCAAAATGTATAATGACCTCAAACGCACTTTCTGGTGGAGGTCGATGAAGAGAGACATTTCTTTATATGTTAGAAGGTGCCCAACTTGCCAACTAGTCAAAAGCGACCAACAGAAACTGGCTGGATTGTTGCAACCGCTGGACGTTCCAAGTTGGAAGTGGGAACATATTTCCGTGGACTTCATAGATGGTTTGCCCAGAACCAGAAAAGGAAATGACAGTATTAGGGTGATCGTAGATCGCTTTACGAAGACCGCCCATTTCATACCTATCAGATCGAACAGAACTGCTCAGAGTCTGGCGTAGATATATTTCAAGGAAATTGTTAGGCTACACGTAGTGCCGATCAGTATAGTTAGTGAAAGAGATCCAATATTTACTAGCAAATTCTGGGAGGCATTTCAAGTAGAACTGGGAATGAAGCTGAATCTAAGCACCGCTTATCATCCTTAGACAGATGGTCAGACTGAGAGGGTGAATCGTATACTAGAAGATTTATTGCGGGCTTGTGTTCTTGACTTTGGTGGATCATGGGAAGACCATTTGCATTTAGCTGAATTCTCATATAACAACAGCTACCAAGCGAGCCTGACCATGTCATCATTCGAAGCATTGTATAGTAGACCGTGCCGATCTCCTGCTTGTTGGGTAGAACCTGGTAATAGACTGGTATTGGGACCTGATATGATCCGTGAAGCTGCCGACAAAGTCGATTTCGTTAAGAAACGATTACTCACCGCTCAAAGCCGACAGAAGAGCTATGCTGATTCGAGAAAAAGAGATTTGGCTTTTTTTGTTGGTGATTATGTGTGTCTAAGGGTTTCTCCGATGAGAGGAGTGATTCGATTTGGCAAAACTGGGAAGTTGGCACCCATATTTATTGGGCCATTCCCTATTCTTGAACGGATTGGGACTCTCGCTTATAGAATTCAATTGCCTGATTGGTTGCCTGGAGTACATGATGTATTTCACGTATCTCGACTTCGAAAGCATGTTCATGACCCAGACTTGGTTGTGGAAAAGGCCGCGCAACAAGATATTGAAATTACTTCAGAATTAGTTGTGAGAAGAGAGCCACTAAAGATCATTGGCAAAGAAACCAAAGAACTGAGGAACAAGAAGGTTCACTTAGTCAAAGTGCAATGGAGTGGAGATCCACGAGATTGTACTTGGGAAACAGAGGAAAGCATTAAGAAAGCCTATCCTAAGTGCAGGGTGGATATCTTTGATTGAATCCGGTGCAAGTTACATTTACCATACTTTGCATTACCATTTGTTCTCTACTTTGTTGTTATTTTCTTTTCATGGATGTAAACTTTTAATTCTATAGTCTGATTATTTTAAAAGAGTATAAGAATCAATTAGTATATTATTGAAAAGTTAAAAACAAATTAATTGTTGTTTGTGTTGTGTGATAGTGGATATGATTAATTAAATTATTAGAATGATAGTTAATTAAATCAAGTATTGAACTAATTTAAAAATAGATAGAAATATATACATGTGCATTATATATGTTTGAACAGGTAAATGGATTAGCTATTGAGTAAAGAATTTATTTGCGTGCCCGACAAATAGGTAAACCTTAATGAGTTGGATGCGCAATTTTATTATTATATCAACTCCTGTGAATGTCATTGGATGCGGAGTGCTGGTTGTTTTGTGTGTAATAATAAACGTCACAATATGGTAGTAACAATTAATTTTGAACTACACTACATGGCATACTTCTTGAAGATAGGCATACTTCGTCATATACCACATAAGCATTCGGAGCTTATGTGACGAGGTTGAAGATTTACCATATGAGCGAGAGGCTTGTATGGCGATGACTATATTTTACAGGCTGAACTGATGACTGATATGGACTATGTAAAATGTAACGGTAAATGGCAAGATTAATAAAAACCCCACACGGGTCTGGAGATGACAATAAACACGTCTCTCTGGTCATTAAGGCACAAAAACCATTTATAGGGTGATGAGAATTTATTCTCTGGAGTTATAATCTATACACACTCCCCTGTGGACACCGGAATATATCACTATAAATATGTGCATGCTTATTAGGATTTACTGGGTACCTAATACGGCCCAATAAATTTCCAAACCCCTCCCCGTACAGAGGAGGTTATGGCGAAATTTTTCGAAAATTTAGGGTGTTAGCCAAATTTTTGAAGAATTTGAAAATTCTTACAAACTGAAAAGTTAAAGAATGGAAGCCAGATTGAAAGTAGAGTTGACTAATCAAACCACTTTCGACTTTGTTCCTTTTCGGAGATGAAAAGTTTTAAGTGGGGGAGAGTGTAACAACCCGTAAAATCTGAACCAATTTGAAAATTTTAAATTGGCTATTTTGGTGGATTTTAAATATTTAAAATAAATATTTTAAATAATAACGACGAAAATGGTGTTTGAAAATAAATATAATTAATTTTAATTATAAAAAAGGCCTGGAATGGCGTGGTAGTTACAAAATTTGAATTCAAACTTTGACTGACTGCACCGGGTGCAAATTAAAACGGATTTTAGTGAAACCAAAAATATTTAAATCTATTAGTGAATATCTTTCTAACGAATATGAAAAATTGAAGTTTCATGGCGGGAAGCAAATGTTATGGCTAAAAGATTTTTCAGAAAGGTCGCAATAGAGTTTATATAGCCCGTGAAAATGGTCATTTTGCAAATGACCTCAGAATTCAACGAAACCACTTTTGTTGGATCCGGAATGTTAAATTATTGCTAGGTTTCAAATTTCATAATTTTTGAAGCTAGTATGTAAGCATGGCAAAGGAAAATGTGTTTGGTCGATTTCAATTAAATTGGATCGACCGGAAAAGGGCCATTTTTCAAACGGTCTCAGAATTCGACGAAACTAGTTTTGTTGGGACCGTATCGTCAAAACATAGCTAGATTTATTTTTTGGGAAGTTTTAGAATCAGTATGTGGCCCCGGCAAATTGAAATGTACGTTCAGATCAAATATTGAATGTTTTATATTTTAATTTGAAGGAAAACCGACTGAAACAGTCGAATGGGCCTTCGAAACGTATCCCATTGTGTTTGGAATGGGGGTATTTAGCTAGGAACGACAGTCGTTGGGTTTGGATTGGAGTTCGTATGTGATAGGGGGTATATTCGGATTTTAAAGAATTAAAAATTAAAATAAAAGGGGCTGACCAATCAAAAATCCCCTTCATATTCTCTCTCCCTGACCCCCTACAGTATTCGAGCGATGGAAAAAGCTCCAAGCTTCCCTCCCTGATTCCTCCTCCCACGCGCCACGATAGCCAACGCCCCAGTTGGGAATTTTGAAGATCTCGATCCCCTCTTTAAATCCATACCCGATTCATCCATCCTCGTGGCCCCAATCTCGAGATTCGCGCCCAGGAACGTCAGCCGTTCATCTCACCGCCACGCATGCCTCAGGCAAATGGACCGGACAGCGCCGCCACCCTTAGGCGCGCCTCTCTCCCCTCTTTCACGTGGCGAAGGCCGATCGAAGTATCGTTGACAGATTTCAAGAAAAACTAAAACCTAGTTTTGAAGGTTTCGTGGAGGTAACGGCCTATATTATACTTTATAGTTTATAGCACTTTAAAGCACTACGGTATTTGATTTCACTGTAAAAATCATATCTTTTTCGTTTTTTGACGAAATTCAGTGAAACAAGAGACAGTGGACTCGTAAGGACGTCTTCTACATTCTAGAAGAGACCGCGTATTTTTCTGAGCCTTCTGCAATTTTTGGTGGAGTGGAACCCAATGTGAGATTTCTAAATTATAAACGATATGGAAAACGACGATGTATAAATTATATAGTTGATGTATGAGTTATATAAGTGTTATACACCTCATGTATAGGCGTTGTATAAGTTGTACGTTCGATGTATAAGTTATATATGCGTTGTAAAAATTATATATGTGTTGAAATAGAAGTGAAATATACTTACATATATATATATATATATATATATATATATATATATATATATATATATATATATATATATGCCCCTCATCCACAAACCATGGACGAATTTATTGGTTGTGATTGGTGTGAAAATTGATTGATAGCGAATGGTTGATTAGAATTGTTTGTGGTTGAAATTGATTGATTGTGGTTGAAAAATACCCGTTTGTGGTTCAGAATTATTTGGTTGAAACCACATAGGATTAGTTTGTGGAAAATAAAATAAACATGCCGCCTGCGTGCGAACTAGATGCATGAAATCCCCATTGTCAAAGGCTGCGAGGCTTTAAGGTAGAGCGATGAGCCGTACTAGGCACGGTCCCGGTTTTAACTACCCTGTCGTTATGCTGCCGAAATTTTCAATAATATTCATGTGTTAGAATTATTTTCATGTGTTGAAACTATATTCGTGTGTTGAATAGAAATTCATGTGTTGAACGACATTCATGTTTTGAAATAAATTGTTTATAATAAAAATCATATTTTTATCATCTATATGAACTATATAAAATAGTCGTGTTTTGAAATAAATTGTTTTATAATAAAAATCATATTTTTATCATCTATATGAACTATATAAAATAGTCATGTTTTGAAATAAATTGTTTTATAATAAAAAATCATATTTTTATCATCTATATGAACTATATAAAATAGTCGTGTTTTGAAAGAAATTGTTTTATAATAAAAATCATATTTTTATCATCTATATGAACTATATAAAATAGTCATGTTTTGAAATAAATCGTTTATAATAAAAAATCACATTTTTATTATATACATGAATTGTTAAAAATAGTGAAGTGTTGAAATAAATGTCTATTGGATAAAAATATCATTTTTATCAAATGTATGAAAAGAATATGGTTTTGAAATCGAAGAATAGATTATATATATATAATCAAAAATAAATCGAATAACGAAGCTGCAATTCGTGTTTTGAAACCGTGATTTCAAACGATTAGTGCGGGAGATCCGACCATCGGATTTTCCCGAAACCGTTGGGTTCGCTTTGGAAATAACTTTCCAATGACACCAACTTTGTAAAGATCCAACAGTTGGATTGTCTGGAATCTTTAATTCAAATCTGAAGAAAAAAAGCGCCAGAATCGATTATATTTATATATATATAATTAATTAAATTAAATCGAATAATGACGTTATAGTTCGTATTTTGAAATCGTAACTTCAAACGAGTGTACTGGGAGATCCGACCATCGGATTTTCCCAACACTGAAACCGTTTGATTCGTTTTGAAAAGATCTTTCTAATGATATAAAATTTGTGAAGATCCAACGGTTAGATTTTCAGATATGTGTAAATCAAATCTGAAGAAAAACAGCGCCACGGCCGCGTTATGGCCTGAAGCGTCGTTTGAATAAATTGGCTATTTTTAAATAAATAAAAATAGCGATAAATCGTTATAAAATATTATAAACGATATGTAATGGAAATAAATAGAATTTACCCGGTTTATTGGATATTTGATGGTTGAATGTGAAATTTATAAACTAACTGAAGGTTAGCTAAGTCGGATGGTTTCCTGGGTTTTGATCTGATGTTGGTTTCAGCCTTCAGGGTTAATATTTGAGAAATCGTTCTCTTACTAATTTACGGTTAGTGAATGATGGATTGGAATGAGGCGTATGTTGTGTTTGTGTAGCATTAATTTATTATATACGCGAGTTGCTTAAAAAGATCGGGTTTATCCCATTCTGAATAACTGAATCGACGATAAGAAGTCGATGATGAAGACGATGGTTGAAGACCGGAGATCTTCACCTCGGTTGGATGATAATTGACATCTTGATTGGGAGGCATCCCAAAATATATATAATAAGTGGTGATCGTCCAGACGTACATGGAGATCGATGGGTATGCGAGGTATATAGTGCCTCCGGTTTCGTTCAGACCCAGAACGGGCTTGTAAATGGACTGTGTGTCTGACATTGGAATTCATTCTGTGTGATTGATGGCATCAGTTACATGGCGTGAATTGCCTGTGTGGCATGTTAAGATGCAGTGATCAAGGCTTCTGTTGAAAAGCAAAGTCTTTTGGCTGATGATCAAAGCACGGCCTGTGTTGCATAGCTTTGTGTATAACGTAAATTCGTGAGCCTCACACCCCGGTATGAACCAGAAACGGGAGAGAACATCAGGGAGGGCATGCGTTTCCTTCTAGCTAGAGGTGGTGTCAGTGATTAAACTGGCTGACATTTATATTATTTTCACCTATGTGGTTATTGCTATTGCGAGGTGCCTCGGATATATCGGTGACTATGTGAAGCCGATGGAGTCATTCGTTGGCACATTTACGCCCCAAAGGGTGGGGAAACGCAGTGTTCGGGCATAATAATCCACGTTGGTGGACCGGCCCTGACGATCCAAGGATTGATGCGTTCTGATCCTGAGACATGGGCTAGATTGTCTCGAAGTTGGTAAGGACTATCTTTTGCCTTGGTTCATGACGGAAATCCAATTTCCAAATACGACATCGTGCGGTTTTGATTGTAAACCTATATATGGCGACATGATATATGGTACCCATGCCGTCTATGATTGATATTTATGATTGTATATAAAATTAGAAACTAACTCGAAACGAGCTAAGATGGGTGGTTTCCTGGGTATTGGTTTCGGCCTTCGGGGTTAATACTTAGGGAATCGTTATCTTACTAATTTACAGTTGGAGTCTGATTAAGAATTAAACGATAAAATTTACATTTTAAGTGATTTTACTTTACACGTATTAAGCATATTTTGGCCATTATATGGTAAAACTCTATTCTCTGGTTTGCGTTGCATTGTGTGATGGGAACTGAGTCTTATAATGGCTTCATTTTTATAAAAAGCATTGCGATGTTTCAAAGATTGACTGTTTTAAAGCATTGGCAATCCAATGGAGTAAACCCGTTCCGCAAAAGTGGCGTGGTCCTATGATTAGCCATATTATAAAATGTGTTAAGTAGATTTCTCATACCAGTCCCATGACTGACTCGTGGTTTGTTTCACTTGCAAACTCGGGTGCCCCTCTTTCTACAAGGGCAGCCTTGTATTCAGGTTTTAGCAGGCTCTTTCTGGATAGCTGGAGCTGAAGATGGATTCTACCATTCATCTCTTTATATGTTGTTCAGCTCCTGTTGTACATAATATGTTTGTTTTCCGCTGTAGACATTTATGTACAGCTGAACTGTATTTGTACTAAGTATGATCCTGTATACCGTGTAACTCTGATGATTATGTTTATCCATTGTATTATTTGTACATTATCTGGTGTATTTATTTAATTCTGTTCTGCTATTATCTGTTTATGTGTTATATTCCAAAGATTACCCTTGACACCGTCGTATGGGGTTTTGGGGTCGTTACACCGTATGTCGCTCTGACGTAGGATGAGGGACTGTGTATATTTATGTGGCGTTACGGCGGAGACCGTGCGAGTGGGGTACCATGGAATGTACCTAGTATTGGGGGGTAACTACATATATGCTGTATTAGGTCAATCTACTAGGGAGTAGATGGGTATGATGTGTGTGTAAGCCTTGAGTGCTGTTAACCCAAGTAACCTAATAAATAAGAAAATTTAACTGAACGGTATATATAGAGTTATCCAAAATGTGTAGTTTAAATCTAGTCACTAGAACTTGTGCTCTGACCCCCTTCTCATAACATACTCGCAGGTTAGATTTGGGGCAGAGATATGATAGCTTTGGATACTGGTTAGGCAGTATTATTATCTGGGTAAGACTATATTTTGATTATATTACATTTTATTCCATTCCGCTATGAGATGTTTTCTGAGCTCTGATATGTTAATTATCTCCATCTTTTCTGCAGAATACCAGACAAACCAACATGGGTTTCGATAGATTAGAATTTTGAAAAAAAAATCGATCTATCGGAATCCCGGTTATGACAGAATCCTTGATCTTATTATAACTTGGGTAGCAGCAACGTATTACTAGATGCCAATCGTTGTTTGTGATTTAAATATGATTTAATATTATTGCCAATACTATAATAACCTATAGGGTCACACAATAGAACGTTACAAAGGATAAATATTTTGGACAAATAAAATATCAATATGTTGATGTTTAATTTAAAGTTTGAATGAGTATCTGGTTGGGTTCCTATTATATAGTTGATATTTATTTAAAAAGGAATACACTTATTCCATTAAAAAACTGTAGAAATCCTAGGTATATGATTATTAGATAAGATCGAACCAAAAATACCAGATATACCTCTTCTCAAAATCTAGAAAATATTAATGGCAGCCAGTAGCGCTCTCCTTCCACTTTCTTCCTCAATTCGATTGAAATAGATAGAAACGTTCTGGTGGATATATATAAAGGCACGACGAATTGTTGTGCTAAATGGTTCGAATCAACACAGATTCGTCTTTGGATCCGGAAGCATGAAAACCTAGGTATGATTTTAATCTTGATTTATTGTTTTCGTAATAGATCCCGGTTAGGGTTTGATTGATCCCACTGTGAAATCAATTTATGAAACCCTAATTTTACTTTCAATGGTATCAGAGCAGTGGTTTACGAAATTGATTGATTAAGTGTATTTGGTATTGTTTCATGTATAAATCATTTAATTTTGCATCTGGATTGATGTTAACAATTTTAAAAAAATAAACAGATTCACAGTATTAACTGTAAATTATTGTATGATACTCTGACTGTTAGTTGGATGTCAAAAACCATAAATTCAGGAAATATTGATAAATTTATGTAGTAACCCGAAATTCCGGTCTAATTTGAGCTTACCAAATAACACAAGTCTAACCCCAATTACACTGGAAAATCAGGAAACTAATAGAAAGAAACAGAGGGTGAGGAAAGATAAGATGGAAACTTAGAATAGAAGAAGAAGAAGATAACATCAGAGTAACATGAACCTCACAGCAGAACGAATAACATATAATAGATAACATATCTTTGAAATAAAATATTGTACTTGAATATACATATCATCATCAAGTACAACACTTACAACACAGCGGAAATAAACTATAGCAATATGATCCTGAAGCCTCCCGCTCCAGCTTTTCAAGTATCTGTAAATCCCGACTACTTGACTTCCCGTACAAAATTGGGCAGCCAAGAGTTTAGGGAACACAAAACAAAATAAACTCCGGGTCAGTCATGGGACTGGTATGAGTAAAACAGTTTAAAATAGTTTGAACAAGTAAACGATATCTCATAAGACCACGCCGTATAACGGAACGGGTTTTTCCCTTATGAGAATCCAAAATATCTTTATATCAAAAAGCTGTTGATATTATAATAATGTCTATCAACCACAATATAATAATCATCTAGCAGAAACGCTTTCATCTCACGTTCTACATATATAGTATACAATCAAAACCGCAAGCACATATTGGGTAATGGATTTCCAACTATGACAAGGTATGGAACCACCTTTCGCTAGTGTACCTCTAGAAAGGAATACACTGGGTTCAACAAGAACATCTTGCAACCCGGCCACACATGACCGACCACTCATTTCGCTTGAGTGTATCGAATGTATATCACCAACGGTTGGGATCAGCAACCGTTTCCCGAATGGGACAGCATCAACAATAGATTTTTAGAAGTAAATGAAACTCTAGATCAGGTGATTATACACCCTAATAGGTGCGACCTACATAGCCATGCTACCTGCCCGATTTCTGTCATTTACCTGTTGATGAGGCTTGAGGTTACGCCTTATCATCACATCAGATTCACTTCGAATGCCACATTGTCAGATCCATCGAAAATCACTAATTGATGTCTACAACAGTATATTACGTGTTAGCTAAAGAAGTTTCCTTCTCTGCTTCCACTCTTGGTACGGTTGAAGAAATCAATGTACGTGACCTTTCTGGAAATACTCTGTCATACATTCATCCATACAAGTCATCCAGGAACAGGATGAACCGAAGGTACTATTCAGTATATCCATCTTAGGTACTGTTATCTAAGATTTATACGCCCTTGCACTTTACTCTGTCTTCAATTATCTTTGGCATATATGATTCGCAACACTTATGCCAATACATAGTGGTTCTTTGGATAATAATCAAACCGGTCTCTCCATATTAACAATGTTAAAATGGTCAAAACTTCGATAGTCTTTGATTTAACCATCAAAGAAAAATAGGTGTGCAAACAACGATATTATTTCCAGATGGAAATTCTATCAATCAATCATCAATCATACATATATATATATATATATATATTCATATTTTCCTTATTTTCTATGTATAAAAAATATACGTTAACGCTGGGAAACATTTCCATAACTTATTTATGTATCACTATTCTTCTACAACTATCAGTCTCTGATTGTAAACTAGTATAAGAACAATTCCCTAAGTACCAATCCCGAAGGTCGAAACCAACATCAGATAGACACTTAGGAAACCATTCAACTTAACAAGTCTCCAGTCAAATTCTGATTTAGCTTAACTCCATTTCTTAACTCCATATACATGAACACTTCCTTTTCTAATTCATATTTCAAATTTCAATATTTAATTACGTTTCTGATTCTATTTGGAAAACATTTCCAAATCTTCTTTACTTGGATTTAAACAGATGTTTAAATCAACATCGCGACGACAACTCAAACCACTATACTTATTTACTAAAATCACTTAACCACTTTCACTCTCGAACCTTAACCATTTCTAAATTAAAAACAAAGCCAATCAAGTTGTGATATAACTACCTCTCAGACCTTAACTGAACAACATTTCAAATCTAGAAATAGGGTAATTTCATCTTTTAACTCTTTAACACTTCCTTACGTAACTTTCGGATATAATTTACGAGTCCAACTCCTTTACAAAAACATTTGATTATAACAGTGGTGTTATAATCTCCTGCTTATGAAATATAATAACTTTAATCTAACTCTTATTTCCTAACTCGAATAAATAACGAACAACTAATTTATCAACTCCTATTTGGTTAACTCTTATTCTATAACTCTTATTCGATTAACTTTAACTCTATTTAATTCTTACTGGATTAACTTTTATTCGAATAACTTACATCCGAATAATTTATATTCGATTTGCTTACTTTCAAATACATATATTCGATAATCTCTTTCTTTGAATAAATCTTATTCGATTTAACTCCTGTCGAATAACCAGATTCGATCAACTCACTTCAAATATTTCTGATTCGATTATCTCACTTCGAATATCTCTGATTTGATTATCTCACTTCGAATATCTACTATTCGATTATCTCACTTCGAATATCTACTATTCGATTATCTCACTTCGAATCTACTATTCGATTATCTCACTTCAAATATCTACTATTCGATTATCTCACTTCAACTCTATTCAAATAAACTAAATTTGATTAACTTCATTTGAATAACTCTAGTTCGATTTAACTCTATTCAATAACTCTAGTTCGATTTAACTCTATCGATTAACTCTAGTGGTTTTACTCTAACTGGTTAACCCTAACTGATTGACTCTTTGTCCTTATTTAGTTTCAAACATCGATGTTGAAATCGATTTTTGTAACAACCCGTATTTTCAATAACCTGTTATAACATAAATGGAGGCAGAATTAAACTGTAAAATCTGAATCAAGGGAAACGGGCTATGCCATTGCGTTCGTCTCGGAAAAATACGCGAAATAGAGTCCGAGTTTTCGAAAATCGGAGTCCGTATGACCAAGATATGGCCTCGCGAAGTTTCACGAAAAATTCCCAAATTAAAGTATACTTAATTAAGTGAAATGGGTTGCGTAGAGAAATATATATATATTGATATATATATATATATATAATTGAAAATTAAATAAATAAATATGTAAAAATGTTCAAAACAGCGAATTGTGAGAGGGGAATAACCGAACCGGCCGATTTTTGAGGTCGACCCGAGCCCGCTGGGTCGACTAGGGGTTAATCCAGGGTGTTTGGCTGTCAACCCGTGGGCCGATTCGCTCAAATGCAGATTTTGCATTTGGATGGTTCTCATGGTTCATCTTTAATCTAAAGGCCCTAGATGGTTCATACACTTGACTTCTTCCCCAAGACATGCTTTGATGGCTTGGATTGAATCTAGGTTTAATCCTATGGCCTAAAACACTTGCCTAATCTATAAATAAGACCCTAACCTATCCTAAATCCTCATTATTCACTCATGTAACTAAACTATGGCCAAATTTCTACTCTCATGGCCTCCATCTCAAATCCCTAGAGCCTATGCATCCAAATCAAGTTCAAATCAAAAGGTGCAAGCTTGCTACACCAAATCAAGGCCAAATCAACATTGCTATGCGAGTTCCATGACGATTCTTCTACAAAGGAGGCACCTTTCTTAGCCAAGATGATTCATGCTCCTTTCCCTAGGCCTAACTATGTAAGTTCTAGCTACTTTTAGATGGAAACGGTAGTTTTGATAATGACATGGGATAAAATGAGGCTAAACATGATTATGCGAACCTATATGAACCTTACCTTGCCTCTTGTGTTCATGTTTATGATTTTAGGCCATGTGAGTGACTTAATCATGCCTCTCATGCTATGCATAACCTAGTTTAACTTGCAAGTTTGGATCTTTATGCATGAAATGCTAGCATGAACTTTTAGGAATCACTTTACTTGTGAAACATTGGCTAAGACAAGATTTTGGGGCTTATGCATGTTTATGAACCCAAACCCCTTATGCTAACATGCAAGTTTGTGGCCAAATCCTTTATGAGATTATGCATGCTCGTGACCAATCCCCCCTTTTAAGTTGTGCATGTTTATGGCCAAACCCTTTTTGATAATATGCATGTTTGTGGCCGAATTCCCTTGTGACATTTTGTGTGTTTGTGGCCAAAACCCTTTTTATGACACTATGCATGTTCGAGGCCAATTCGTAGTCATAGTATTCCTACTATGTTGACTCGTCTATACTTACGTTGGAAACACGTTTTGGGGTTGGGTTAGACGAGCGTGAATATACATGAGAAACTTAACTTGAAGTTCCATGAAATATGATGTGAAACATGATTTGGGTTAAATGGGTATAACATGACAACATGTAAATATGCATAAAAACATGAGCTTGGGAATTTACCTATTAAGTTAGGTCTACCCTTTGGGAATTTACCTATTAAGTTAGGTCTACCCAAATGCTTGAAAACTTGTAACATGTTTTGAAAACATGATGAACTTAGATAATATAAGTGTGGCCAACTCGAGGTTGGGTTGAGTTTGCAACGTAAAACTACCCGGAACCGACCGGCCTAACTAGTAGTTGCAAACAATAAGACCCAATGTGAGAAGTTGGTCATGTCGCGCTTAAGACCCGAGGTTAGACTAGGTTGTGGTGTAAATCTACCCGGACCCGCCCGGCTTAACTAGTAACCACAACAAGGTCTAATGTGAGAGGTTAAGAGTGCATTAATTAAATTAATGCCACATGATAAGGTTAAGTAAATTTGACTAATGACACTTAACCGATATGACACGAATGGGTAGGTTAAGTGGGACCGGGCTTGATTTCCTTAATGACACTTAACCATGCAAGATGATTAGGAGATGGGGTTAAGTAATTTACACTTAACTAATCCAACTGGGTAATTAGATGAGGTTAAGTAATTAAGACTTAACTAACCTAACCACGGCAATTAGATGGGGTTAAGTAATCCACACTTAACTAATCTAAACACGGTAATTCGATGGGGTTAAGTTAAACACTTAACCAATTTAAACTTGGTAATTCAATGAGGTTAAGTAACCAATACTTAACCAACTTAACGTGATAATTTAATGGGGTTAAGCAACTTATACTTAACCAATTATACATGAAGATTTGATGTGGTTAAGTGACCTAAACTTAACCAATCTAACTCGTTAATTGGATGTGGTTAAGTGACCTATACTTAGCCAATCTAACTCGGGAATTTATGGAGGTTAAGTTAACCCATACTTAACCAATGTAACGTGAAAACATGATAAGGCTAAGTCACGAATCACTTGAATACGTTTGACCGATTTGACACGGTAATTTGACAAGGTCAGGTTAATTTATATAATTAACCAATCTAAAATGATAATTAGACGAGGTTAAGTTATGGATTGCTTAATATACTTAGCCAACTTGACACATGGTTTATAGGGTTAAGTCTTGGACTTGGATACTTAGCCAATTTTGACATGGTTTGTAGACGGGTTAAGTTGTGAACTTAAGTGACACTTAACCCATTAGATAAACCCTAATTCGGAGGATTAGGTAAATAACCATAATTAACAAGGATTATGGAAATAAGGCTAAGTGGTAAACCTTAGTTAAAAGAAACTAAGTAATAATTCTTAGCCAAGGAAATTTGGACCATTTCTTAGATAGATTAGTAACCCGATACGTTAGGTCAACGTTTAAGTATGCGTGTAGGAGCAGGCTATCTGATTTAGATAAAGGCTCCAACGAACTGGGTAACGAAGCAGCGGCTTCGGGGAACGTGAGGATATTCTTGGGATCCCTCTGTGAGCTGCCAGGTCATTATACTAGGCTCACGAAAGGTTGAGGTCTGCGGTAGAAGAACCAAGAATATGCCTTGGTTGCTATGCGAGCGACCTAAAGACTGGGGTGGATAGCAGTGAGTCGACGAATACATAAGGTGCCCGAGATAGCAAGTTCGTCGATCATCTACCATCTTGAGTCAAGCGTGTACGTACGGAAAGGCAGGGAACACCCAACAGACCATAATTGCTATCTAATTATGGGTGAGGTAGGCCGTAGGATGTGGGCTGGCCGGAGTGTAGTTCTCATGCAAGATTTACTCTTGTGTTGCCTTTCACTAGTTGAGGGAGGGGTCTCGTGGGACCATAGCCACGTGTAGAAAAGCAGACCTTAGCATCTGCATCGGCAGATAAATCTAAAGCTCCCGACCGAGTCCTGTATTTCTTGTTTTGGCCGGTGACAGGACTCGGATGGCACGATGTGATACATGTGCATCCAGTTATAGAAAAACGATTCACGATGAATGCGTGGGAAAAAGGGCGCGGTTGAGGGTTAGCGTAATCCCTAGTGGCCTAGGTGGTTTAACCCAAACCGAAATACGAAAGCGTGCAATAGGTAAGCGTAATCCCTAGTGGTGCTAGGTGGCGTAAGTCCTAGTAGTTCAAACGATGATTTGGAAGAGCCTAGCTAGAACAAGGGTAACAGTCCAAACGATTTCAAGGATAATACGACATGAGGAAGCCCGTACGAGGTACGGCAAAGGACTGAACTTATATACATGGAAAGAAACATATGATTTGAGTAACCTATATATGCGATATACTAGGTTGACATGGACCATTACACGACTTTGAGCAAGGGACATTCATGGTTAACACATGACGCGGGTAGGGGTACTAGTACGAGAGGTGTAGAGCAAATATACATATTAGGACTAAGAAGAATATACATAATAGATACCGTGGGATGTTAGACGGGGTAGATACCTTGGGATAATGTACTCGATAGAAATCTGACGATGTGATACCTTGACTTATCATGACACCGTAGTTTATCATGATACCTTAGTTTACTTTGCCACAGTAGTTCAACCGGCTACCCTGGTTTATCTATCTTGTAGTTATCCTTATGTTTACTTTCAGTTTATGCATGTCATGTTACCTTTACCTGTTTTTATACTGGAAGTAGATAGGACTTACTCAGTCTTTTTGACTGACCCGTTTTGTTTCACCTCTTTTCTTCCGTTTCCCCCCCCCCTCTAGGTTACAGGGAGGAAACAATGCTGTTTAGTTCGGACTTCTTCTGCTTGAAGGTCATCATGGATGGCTTGGACTTTTCTTGGCTATGGCTACTTTACTGTTTTTACTTGGGGAATAATTTATGAAAATGTCTTTATGCTTCTTTACTATTGCAAGACAGGTTTTGATGTACTCTGATGTAAAAGGCTTTAGACCTTATTTACTCATGTTATGAAAGTTTGATTTTACTTCCGCTATTCTATATGTTCTGTCTTGTGATATTTCTGTGCATGTTTACCAATAATGCCCCTCTAAAGCTAGTGCATTCTTTTGCGAGTGACCCTAGCGGAGGCGGGGTGTTACAATTTTTTTATTTCATTTTATAAGTCCTGACTTATATATTCTATTTATCCAAATGGTAAATATTTAACTTAATTTATAAATATCATTTATAAATCAATCTGCTCCTTTTATCTGTTTTCTCCATATACAAGTCTTGACTTATATATATATATATATATATATCCAAGATAAATATTTCCTTTATAATCTATTTATTTCTAAATGCCTTTACCAATATTTCCTTTTTAATCCTATTTGTAAATGGTTTACACATATTTCCTTTTCAAATTCTATTTGCAAATATTCCCTTTATTAACCTTATTTGTTTATCCTAAGTATTTCCTTTATTAATATCTTATTTATTTAACAAATAAATATCTCCTTTACTTATTCTATTTATTTAACAAATAAATAACCCTTTTAATAACTTATTATGTTTCCTAAGTCAATATCTCTTTTATAACTTATTTACTTAACAAATAAGTATCTCGTTAACATCTCCTATTTATTTAACCAATAAATATCTCATTTATAAAATCTTATGATTTTATAAATATTCCCTTTTCTTTATAAATATTTCATTTATATATATTTCTCTTTCTATATAATTTCACCTATAAAGATTTCTATTTATAAATATTTCATTTATAAACATTTCATTTAGAAAACCCTTTTGATTTTATAAATATTTTATTTTCAAATACCATTTGAAAATTCCCTTTTTTCAATTTCGATATGTTATGGTGTTAAACATATCAAGTCATGATGTCAAATATCATCCATACACATATAATCAACAACAGATTATAAACCACGTCATATATCACAATATATGAAAATAATAAAATAGCTGTTGAGGAATCCAGTCGGATTCCTCCAATCTGTTTCCCTGCATCCACAGATGTTACACAATAAAAATCAATATCACTTTCAGTTCCATATGATATATTATGATAAACAGAATCAATATAGAAATTCAACTAACTGACTAGCAGTTCAATCAAATAGTCAATCAGCCAATATTTAACAGTTCTAAAAATACAACATGAAATTATAATCTGTTCAGAGTTAGTGAGATTTACTCACTTTGGCAGTTCATCGCTAAAGAACGATAAACTGTTTAGTTTGATTTGAATCAAACAATTTATTTTTCCATAAATTCAAACAAGCTCCAATCCATTCCCAGTCAGTTCCAGTACGTAGCCACCATCCATACGATCCCACAGCAACATACGGTTCGTCAATCTGATACTACATGATCAAGTTATACCATTACGAAGTTAATACACTTTCAAATTAAATAAAACCAAATTCCCTTATAAACTTTTAACTTCGGGCCCTTACCCATCACATTCCAGCCCATTCAAAATCAAGCCCTCTCCACAAAGCTTCTTCCCCAAACAAGTGCCGATTCCTTCAGTAATTTCTCACGCATCAAAACAATGGCCATTTCCCGTACTTTGTGGGCTTCGTTCTCTACCGCTACTTCATGAAACTTCAAACCGATCTCGCTGAACTTCATCTCGTTCTATCCTCTTGAACCTCATACCCCAAACACTCAACTCGCAGTCCCATATGGAATCGCGTTCTCAGCTCCATAACTCGCGGTAAAGGATGTTGCACATTCCATTTTAGCATCGGAATCCACCAAAGTTTGAGCGCAATAAGTATTTGATGCCGGATATCCAACAGTAAACTTCATTCCTTCAATCGAATCACCAAGCTCCTATAAATCCGAACCCTAGATGTACTGCGTCAATTTTCCAACATAGGAAATGCCCGTCGAGTTACGCATGAATGCTACTACGAGGAAGATATTCAGGAAATGAATTCGAATATCTATGTTACATGATTTATA
>JASFAX010003305.1:0-42916 GCA_030737875.1 Allium sativum | reverse complement strand
AGCTGCATCATCAGTATTCATTTTCGAGTTGTAAGTGACGAATTACTACCAGAGATACTGTTTTGAATTTGTTTTGAGAAAGACAAGTTGTGTTGAAATTCAAATGGAATTATAATATAGAATTTGAATATATGGAATTTTATATAGAAATTCAAATGGGAATTATAATATAAAATTTTGAATAGAAATTGAATAGAATTAACTAAGTCGAAGAGGAATTAGTTAATCGAGTTTTGAACTTGAAGTTGAACTTTGAAAGGTGGATTGGATTTGTAAATGGATATTCGAAATCGAATATAGAACTTAAATTTGAATTTTGGATTCAAATTAGTTAATAAGCAAGTTAAATTATATTTGAACATGTCATGTTCAAATATAAAAGTGAAATAGACTACAGAGTTAATTAACAAATTAATTAACGAATTAAGTTAAAACGATCAGGTATAGTTAAAATAGATTGGGCAGGTATAAATATACATGAGATAGGTACGGATAAGGTATGAAGGTATATAAATAGAATGCTCGACGAAAAGGTATGTATTTAATTCATATATGAGATTTTATGCGCCGTATCGGCTAGCCGCTTGGTTTTTCTTTTTCTTTTGGATTGGTGAAGGTCATGGGAGGCTATTTGAAATATCCCGATGCTCCTAGTACAAAGGATGTTATGGCAAATTTTTCCGGGAATTTAAGGAGTTAGAATATTTTTAAGATAATTTGATTGTTAGAAATCAACGTATCGATATATATATAGAAGTCGATAAGGAAACGAACTTAGAAATAGAATATTAAAATCAAAAAGGAAGACTAAGAATAAAATCTAGTAAGAATAGAAAGAGGAAGTGTATACGTGTAACACCCCGTATGTTAAATAACTTGTTATAACATAAATCAGAGCAGAATTAAATTTAATATTCTGAATCAGGGGAAACGGGCTGTGCCATTGCGTTCGTCTCGGAAAAATACGCGAAATAGAGTCCGAGTTTTCGTAAATCGGTGTAACACCTCGTATGTTAAATAACTTGTTATAACATAAATCAGAGCAGAATTAAATTTAATATTCTGAATCAGGGGAAACGGGCTGTGCCATTGCGTTCGTCTCGGAAAAATACGCGAAATAGAGTCCGAGTTTTCGTAAATCGGAGTCCGTATGACCAAGTTATGGCCCGTCAAAGTTTCAAGAAAAATCAAAAACAAAAACTGCTCATGTTTTGAGGCCCGGGATGAGTTTTGGGCTGTTTTTTTTGGGCCCTAAATGGTTCCTACACTTGACTTCTTCCCCAAGACATGCTTTAAAGGCTAGGATTGGTTCTAGGGTATATCCTATGGTCCTAAAACATCTAACTAATCTATATATACACCCTAATACCCTCCCTTATCCTTACAAAAAAATAGATCTAAGGCCATTATGCCACCACTTAGAAAAATTGGAGAGCCTCCACTAAAAATCCTAAGAGGGTTTGCAAGCTAATCTACATCTTCTTCTACTTAATCATTGGGATTTGCTTCATTTAACTTGCTAATCTTGTTTTGGTGAGCTTCTATCCCCTTAATAATCAATTATTGAATTGATTATGATAAGATGTGATAAAGTATGGCTATGTTTGTGGATCCATATATTTATGCAAGCTTGATGTAGTGAATATTATGTGTTTTGCAAGTTATATGCCTTATGTCATGCAAGTTTCATAATATGTAATCATGATATTTTTATGCAAGTTGTTTCATGATGTTTATGATGCAAAACACTAAGTGAATATGGATCCATTATGCAAACATGTTATGCAAGTATGTGAGTACTTATGCAAGTCATGTATATGCTTATATGCATGATTAACATCTTATGCAAGTATATGAATGTTTATGCAAGTTATGTATATGTTGAAATGCAAGTTTAACATAATATGCAAGCCTATGCAAGTATGTGAATGTTTATGCAAGTTATGTATATGTTGAAATGCAAGTTTAACATAATATGCAAGCCTATGCAAGTATGTGAATGTTTATGCAAGTTATGTATATGTTGAAATGCAAGTTTAACATAATATGCAAGCCTATGCAAGTATGTGAATGTTTATGCAAGTTATGTATATGTTGAAATGCAAGTTTAACATGATATGCAAGCTTATGCAAGTATATGAATGCTTATGCAAGTATGTGAGTGCTTATGCAAGTTAAGTATATGCTAAAATGCAAGTTCTACATGTTATGCAAATCACATGTTTGATGATATGTAAGTTCATATGCAACATGTTATGTAAGACACATGTTTGATAATATGCAAGTTTGGGTTAAATGTAGTTGGGTTAATATATGCTCATATATGCAAGTTGACATCCTCTTAACCCATGACAAAGTTGTATGCTAAACCCATGATATTTGTAATGATCTTCCCCTTATTTATGTCATGAAATGAGAACGATTTACGTGGGGAACGATGGGGTTGGTAAATATGTTAATAAAAATATGATTGGGTATGATTAAGCATACAATAAAAATAAATTACCATAAGTGGGAATTTACCTATTAAGTTAGGTCTACCCCATGGGAATTTACCTATTGAGTTAGGTCTACCCATGTTATGGAAAATTTGATATTAATTAGGGATAATTAATATGGGGGTGATTAATTAGGATTAATTAATCAACTAAGACACGAGGTTGGACCCTTTTGTAGCGGAAGTCTGCCCGGAACCGACCGGCCATCCAGCGGCTACAAATGATTGGCCCAATGTGGGAGGTCTTAGTCATAAATTAAATACATGATTAAAGTAAAGACACGAGGTTAGGCCCTTTTGATGACAGAAGTCTGCCCGGAACCAACCGGCATATCCAGCAGTCATAAAAGACGGTCTAATGTGGGAGGTCTTTATGAGGTCATGATCTTAATTAATGAATTAAGAAACACTTAACCATATTAGCATGTAGTGGGACATGAGGGGTTAAGTGGGTGCCTTGGGGTGGCATGATGAGACTAGTGGGTTGCCTTGGGTGGCAATAGAAAAATACGATTAGAATACTTAACCAAGGTGGAACATGTAATTAAACATGATAAAAGGGTTAAGTAAGTGCCATGGGTGGCATGTGAGAATACGATTAGAATACTTAACCAAGGTGGAACATGTAATTAAACATGATTAAGGGGTTAAGTAAGTGCCATGGGTGGCATGTGGGAATCTAGTGAGTGCCCTAAGTGGCAATTGAAATATGATTAAAGGACTTAGCCAAGATTTATAACATGTAAGGGGACATGGTTAAAGGGTTAAGTGGGATGCACTAGATTAAACGACAAGCTTAAGTAGTAGCTTGTGGGGGCCCATTTCAACCAATATCCCAACGTATCTTTGTAGGCTCGACCCTTGTCGGGTGACGGGACACGCATATTGGGCTTGACTGTAAGAGGCCAAAACGGGTTAGCGGTGGCAACGCGGGATCAACGGGTTTCATATGCGTGTGTGGACCCGGGCTGGTTGGTAAGTCGTTGTTGCATCGGGTAGATATAAAGCCGTGCACAGTGATATTATATGGTAGCCACTTTGGGAAATGATACACCCCCTTTTGTGGGACCAGCACGGGTATCTACGGTAGGGAGCCGATCACTTGGGGGTAGTGGGTACACCTAGTAAAAATAGGGGCAGACGGCACCTGTGTAGGGGTACAAGAAACTACCGGGTGAAAAATTACTAAGTACACTTAGTGGGATCAACCTTTAAGTAGGAATTACTCTTGGTGGGTAGAACTGGTGTGGTGCAGTTAGTAATTATCCTTGGGTGGGTAGATGCGTCTTTACGGTTATCTTAGTTCGTCCTGTGTTCGTGGGCAACTTAGTGTAGTCATTATCCCCAAAGATACCATACCGAGTTCATATCATACCCTAATTACTTTAATAATTGTATTATTAAGGAGATAGGGTTCACTCAGGCTTATGTCTGACCCCCGTTGTTTTTATCTTTTTCCTTCAGGTCCTCAGGTTGGGCCTAGTGCTAGTGGGCTTTGATCAGTTTGCTTTATCTATCTCTTGGAGCCTGGACCGTAGATGTAGAGCTCAGCTTATCTTATCTTTTCTGTTATGGCTATTTGTTATGAGTAGTGGGATTATGTACTTATTTTATTCAGGATGGATATTTTGTACTTGACTCTTGTTATGGTTTTATGATGTAACCAAACATGTTTTACTTTCCGCTGCTATGAGATGATGTTTTAAAATTTTCAAGTATTACATTATATCTGTCTTGTTGTAATTTTACTGTTCTATACTCACTAAAAATACTCCACCGATGCTATGGCATTCCCTTAGTGAGTGACTATAGCGGGTGTGGGGTGTTACACGTGGTATCAGAGCAAAGGTTACCAGAACAGATAAAAGTTTTAGAAAACTATTTTTCTAAAAACATTTTTGGAACAAATATTTTCAAAAACATGTCTTTTAAAAGAAAAGTTTTTGAAAGAAAAGCATAATCCCCGATAGCCATACCTTTATCTCTCAAATTCTCCGTTTTGAATCTTTCCCTTTTTCGTCTCAGCATGGCTGAAGATCTTTATCTTCCGGATAGTGTAGCGGTACCAGTATGGTATAGGAGGTTGTTAGAGGCTAGGGCCGCCGCTGCAGGTCCAGCAAATGTTCCTCCTCCACCCGTTGCACTCGTTTCTCCTCGCGCGGATACTGTTGCTATGACTTGTAGGAAGTTTAAGGCTATGGGAGGAAAACCTTTTGTGGGAGCTAGGGATTGGCTTAATGAGACGGAAGAATTGATGGAAATCTTGGAAGTAGAAGAGGGAAAGAAAGTCGGGTTGGCTGCTTGGTTAATGGAAGGAGAGGCCTCGTTCTGGTGGGAGGTCACTAATGGAGAACACCCGATTGACTCTTGGGTGGATTTCAGGCATAGGTTTGAGGCAAGGTTTCTCTCAAAAGCAGAAGAAAATATGCATAAGGAAGAGAAGGGTCCCAATGCTAGTAAAGCACCCGAGAAGAAAGGAGATCAGAAGAGACCTCAACAGCAGCAGCAAAACAAAGGTGGGAAGGGCAACGGTGGCAAGGGAAAGAAGAGGTGCTTCAATTGTGGGACACTAGGCCACCTAAACAAAGATTGTCGCAAGAAGACTAAGACTGGCTGCTTCCACTGTGGCGAAGCAGGGCATCTGATGAAAAACTGTCCAAAGAAGGAGCAAGGGACGGGGTCTACCTCAGGAGGACTGGTGCAAGCTCATGTGGCACCAGGTCAGGCTAGGGGGCAAGTACAGGCTCTCGCGATTCGGGAAAGAGGTAGAACTACTTCTATTGAAAGTCTAGTTTTTCTGATCAATCATCCTGTCCGTACTTTGTATGATTTTGACACATTGAGTTCGTTTATCTCATCATTACTAGTAGAGTCACTGCACTGAGACACCAGTTGGTAGATGATCCCTTAGTTGTTTCAAACCAAATTGGGCTCCATGATGTGTTTGGGTTTGAAAGTTCCTATACTTAGCGTTGGGTTTAGATGTGATGCTTGTTGGGCTTCACGGGCTATGGGTTAGTGGGCATGGACTGGTTATCCAGTAGGGGTGCCGTTCTTGATTTGGGGGGGGGGGAGAGTTGTTAGGCTTATGGGCCGCTTGGGTGACACTCTTGAGATCTCTTGTAATCCCATAGAATCTGTTATGCTAAGGTATCTAGAATCGCTTGACACGTTGGTCTAGAGTCTGCGATCTGTTAGAGTGGTCCAGGAATACCCGGATGTGTTTGAGGAGGTGAAGGGCTTACCTCCGAAGCGGGAGATTGACTTCCGAATATATCTGGTGGATAATGCTAAACCAGTATCTTGGCCAGTGTGCCACATGGCTCCTAGTGGGAGGAGGGAACTCCATAAGTAAGTAGGCGATTTGCTTAAAAAGGGGTCCATAAGACGAAGTATATCGGAGTGGGGCGCTCCAGTAGTTTTGTTATGAAGGCGGATGGGTCCCTCAGACTTTGTGTAGGCTAAAGAGAACTAAAGAAACTCACAAAGAAGAATAGACACCCATTGCCAAGGATTGATGATCTCTTTGATCGGTTGGCTGGCGCCTCAGTATTTTTGTAGTAAGACTTAGCCACGGGATTTCATCAGTCGAGAGTGGCTGAGGATAGCATAGAAAAGACTGCCTTTAGGACTCCGGATGATTTCTTTTATGAGTGGCTGGTGATGCCATTTGGTTTGACATACGCCCCGCATGTTTGGTTAATTTGATGAGAAGGGTGTACAAGGAGTACCTAAATAAGTTGTGATGGTCTTTATGGATGACATTTTGGTCTTTTCTAGGAACGAAATAAGTTTTCGTATGTGCTCAATAGGCTGAGCAGAGCCAGTATAGAATAAACGACGGTTTTGGAACGAGACTGGCGAGAACATCCAGAATTGGTCAAGGGCGTAATTAATTAGCCATTTTTATTTGTATCATCTCACGTAGGTCGTCTGAATCCGAAGGAGGTATCCCTTGGGTGTTTGTCTGATATTGGTTTAGGCCTTTGGGGCTTGCATTTGGGGGATGCCGAATTCGACTAGGGTGGTCTGCGTGGGAGACGGTTATGATGATTTTGGATGATATCCTGGTGGAGAAGAGCATGCCCTACATCTTAGGGAAGTGTTGGAGACTCTTCGAGTGCATAGTCTTAGGACAACAAAAGTGGATGGGATCCTTAGCATCCTATGAGTAAGGGTAACATGGTAGCAGACGCCTTAAGAAGAAAAAGGTTGTCCTTGAGTTCATTGTTCGTTGAACGACGGAGCTTAGAGTTTATTTCTAAGTTTGACTTTAGACCTTCCATTGACTTTGTACCCGGTTTGCTAGCCTCCTTGGTTAGACCTACTCTTTTGGGGTGGATTGGAAGAGCACAGAGGGACGACCCACAGTTGGTTGAGTTGATAGAGAAGCTCATAAGGGGGGAGTCGTCCAGCCATTTGAGTAGGAACACCCTAGACGATAGGGGTGTTTGCGTAGAGACGGTAGACTTGGTGTACCGCAAGACGAGGGTTTGAGGAAAGCTATTCTTGATGACGCACACCGTTCTAGGATGACCATTCATCCCGGTGGGGATAAGATGTACCAAGACATGAAGAGGGTTTTCTTCTGGGCTGGTATGAAGAAAGATGTGGCCGAGTATGTCGCTCTATGTTAGGTGTGCCAGCAAGTGAAGGCGGAGCAAAGGAAACCAGGTGGGTTGCTTCACCCATTGGAGGTTCCGCAATGGAAGTGGGATAGCATCTCGATGGATTTTATTGACGGGTTACCCAGGTCGAGGAAGGGTAATACAGGAATTTGGGTGGGGGTAGATAGACTTACTGAGAGCACCCATTTCATACCTATGAAGAGCAAGAGGACTGCTCCATGGCTAGCTTCAGTATATCTTCGAGAGATAGTTCGATTACATGGGGTACCCTCTAGCATAGTGAGTGATCGAGATCCTATCTTCACTAGAGAGTTTTTGAAGAATTCGCAAGAGGCGGTAGGGACTCAGTTGGGTATGAGTACCGCATATCATCCTCAGACGGAAAGCCAGACTGAGAGGGTGAATCATGTTTTAGAAGACCTTTATGAGGCTATGTATCTTGGATTTTGGAGGTACATGGGAGGAGCATCTTCCATTGGTGGAGTTGCCCGACAGACTTAGTGATGTATTCTATGGGAGGAAGTGCCTACATGAGACCGCAGAGGTGGTAGAGCCGAGTTTGCTTAGAGAAGTGGAAGCAGAGCGTGATGCGACGATTCGACGAGCTCCTACTTGCATCCTTGGGTCAGAGATTTGGAAGCTGAGAAACAGAGAGGTTCAACTAGTCAAAGTACAAAGGGGAGATGAAGAGAGTGACGCTACCTGGGAGACGGAAGCGAAGATGCGTTCGAGGTACCCTTTTTCTTTCGGAGGGTATATCCTTTTGCTTCTCCTTCATCACATATCTTGTGCTTATCTTATTCTTAGTATGTCCTCTCGTTAGTACTTTTGACCTTTAGATAGGGTAAACCTATGGTTGAAACATGTGTTTGAGACATGTTATGGTTGATGGATGCAAGTGGATGCAAGTGTTTGCTAGTGGTTGCTCGTGGATGCATATACACACACTCTAGGCACTAGATCGGCTCAGTCACTTCATATTGCATATTGCATAAAATTGTGTGTAGGAAGATATATTTATGGATGTATAATGGTTGTGTTATCACATGGATGATGCATTTTGGTGAATGATTGTGCACTCATGTAGATATTGTATGTGTCGATAGGGTTCGCTCGCATACATAATGGATGCATGGCACTATCATGGTTTGCATATGTTCATACATTAGATAGGGAACATATACACACACTTTTTGCATATGCTCATACATCATTAGAAACTGTTTAAGGACAATGGATGCCAGTGTTTGATGGTTGAGTAGATGGTTGTTTGGTTGGTAGGATACGTTCTTCTTGACTTAGAGATTTCGGGGACGAAATCCTTTAAGTAGGGGAGAATGTAACACCCCGTATGTTAAATAACTTGTTATAACATAAATCAGAGCAGAATTAAATTTAATATTCTGAATCAGGGGAAACGGGCTGTGCCATTGCGTTCGTCTCGGAAAAATACGCGAAATAGAGTCCAAGTTTTCGTAAATCGGTGTAACACCCCGTATGTTAAATAACTTGTTATAACATAAATCAGAGCAGAATTAAATTTAATATTCTGAATCAGGGGAAACGGGCTGTGCCATTGCGTTCGTCTCGGAAAAATACGCGAAATAGAGTCCGAGTTTTCGTAAATCGGAGTCCGTATGACCAAGTTATGGCCCGTCAAAGTTTCACGAAAAATCAAAAACAAAAACTGCTCATGTTTTGAGGCCCGGGATGAGTTTTGGGCTGTTTTTTTTGGGCCCTAAATGGTTCCTACACTTGACTTCTTCCCCAAGACATGCTTTAAAGGCTAGGATTGGTTCTAGGGTATATCCTATGGTCCTAAAACATCTAACTAATCTATATATACACCCTAATACCCTCCCTTATCCTTACAAAAAAATAGATCTAAGGCCATTATGCCACCACTTAGAAAAATTGGAGAGCCTCCACTAAAAATCCTAAGAGGGTTTGCAAGCTAATCTACATCTTCTTCTACTTAATCATTGGGATTTGCTTCATTTAACTTGCTAATCTTGTTTTGGTGAGCTTCTATCCCCTTAATAATCAATTATTGAATTGATTATGATAAGATGTGATAAAGTATGGCTATGTTTGTGGATCCATATATTTATGCAAGCTTGATGTAGTGAATATTATGTGTTTTGCAAGTTATATGCCTTATGTCATGCAAGTTTCATAATATGTAATCATGATATTTTTATTCAAGTTGTTTCATGATGTTTATGATGCAAAACACTAAGTGAATATGGATCCATTATGCAAACATGTTATGCAAGTATGTGAGTACTTATGCAAGTCATGTATATGCTTATATGCATGATTAACATCTTATGCAAGTATATGAATGTTTATGCAAGTTATGTATATGTTGAAATGCAAGTTTAACATAATATGCAAGCCTATGCAAGTATGTGAATGTTTATGCAAGTTATGTATATGTTGAAATGCAAGTTTAACATAATATGCAAGCCTATGCAAGTATGTGAATGTTTATGCAAGTTATGTATATGTTGAAATGCAAGTTTAACATAATATGCAAGCCTATGCAAGTATGTGAATGTTTATGCAAGTTATGTATATGTTGAAATGCAAGTTTAACATGATATGCAAGCTTATGCAAGTATATGAATGCTTATGCAAGTATGTGAGTGCTTATGCAAGTTAAGTATATGCTAAAATGCAAGTTCTACATGTTATGCAAATCACATGTTTGATGATATGTAAGTTCATATGCAACATGTTATGTAAGACACATGTTTGATAATATGCAAGTTTGGGTTAAATGTAGTTGGGTTAATATATGCTCATATATGCAAGTTGACATCCTCTTAACCCATGACAAAGTTGTATGCTAAACCCATGATATTTGTAATGATCTTCCCCTTATTTATGTCATGAAATGAGAACGATTTACGTGGGGAACGATGGGGTTGGTAAATATGTTAATAAAAATATGATTGGGTATGATTAAGCATACAATAAAAATAAATTACCATAAGTGGGAATTTACCTATTAAGTTAGGTCTACCCCATGGGAATTTACCTATTGAGTTAGGTCTACCCATGTTATGGAAAATTTGATATTAATTAGGGATAATTAATATGGGGGTGATTAATTAGGATTAATTAATCAACTAAGACACGAGGTTGGACCCTTTTGTAGCGGAAGTCTGCCCGGAACCGACCGGCCATCCAGCGGCTACAAATGATTGGCCCAATGTGGGAGGTCTTAGTCATAAATTAAATACATGATTAAAGTAAAGACACGAGGTTAGGCCCTTTTGATGACAGAAGTCTGCCCGGAACCAACCGGCATATCCAGCAGTCATAAAAGACGGTCTAATGTGGGAGGTCTTTATGAGGTCATGATCTTAATTAATGAATTAAGAAACACTTAACCATATTAGCATGTAGTGGGACATGAGGGGTTAAGTGGGTGCCTTGGGGTGGCATGATGAGACTAGTGGGTTGCCTTGGGTGGCAATAGAAAAATACGATTAGAATACTTAACCAAGGTGGAACATGTAATTAAACATGATAAAAGGGTTAAGTAAGTGCCATGGGTGGCATGTGAGAATACGATTAGAATACTTAACCAAGGTGGAACATGTAATTAAACATGATTAAGGGGTTAAGTAAGTGCCATGGGTGGCATGTGGGAATCTAGTGAGTGCCCTAAGTGGCAATTGAAATATGATTAAAGGACTTAGCCAAGATTTATAACATGTAAGGGGACATGGTTAAAGGGTTAAGTGGGATGCACTAGATTAAACGACAAGCTTAAGTAGTAGCTTGTGGGGGCCCATTTCAACCAATATCCCAACGTATCTTTGTAGGCTCGACCCTTGTCGGGTGACAGGACACGCATATTGGGCTTGACTGTAAGAGGCCAAAACGGGTTAGCGGTGGCAACGCGGGATCAACGGGTTTCATATGCGTGTGTGGACCCGGGCTGGTTGGTAAGTCGTTGTTGCATCGGGTAGATATAAAGCCGTGCACAGTGATATTATATGGTAGCCACTTTGGGAAATGATACACCCCCTTTTGTGGGACCAGCACGGGTATCTACGGTAGGGAGCCGATCGCTTGGGGGTAGTGGGTACACCTAGTAAAAATAGGGGCAAACGGCACCTGTGTAGGGGTACAAGAAACTACCGGGTGAAAAATTACTAAGTACACTTAGTGGGATCAACCTTTAAGTAGGAATTACTCTTGGTGGGTAGAACTGGTGTGGTGCAGTTAGTAATTATCCTTGGGTGGGTAGATGCGTCTTTACGGTTATCTTAGTTCGTCCTGTGTTCGTGGGCAACTTAGTGTAGTCATTATCCCCAAAGATACCATACCGAGTTCATATCATACCCTAATTACTTTAATAATTGTATTATTAAGGAGATAGGGTTCACTCAGGCTTATGTCTGACCCCCGTTGTTTTTATCTTTTTCCTTCAGGTCCTCAGGTTGGGCCTAGTGCTAGTGGGCTTTGATCAGTTTGCTTTATCTATCTCTTGGAGCTTGGACCGTAGATGTAGAGCTCAGCTTATCTTATCTTTTCTGTTATGGCTATTTGTTATGAGTAGTGGGATTATGTACTTATTTTATTCAGGATGGATATTTTGTACTTGACTCTTGTTATGGTTTTATGATGTAACCAAACATGTTTTACTTTCCGCTGCTATGAGATGATGTTTTAAAATTTTCAAGTATTACATTATATCTGTCTTGTTGTAATTTTACTGTTCTATACTCACTAAAAATACTCCACCGATGCTATGGCATTCCCTTAGTGAGTGACTATAGCGGGTGTGGGGTGTTACAATACGTGTTTAAAAGTGAATAAGTAGTAGTATGGTATTGATTATTCGAGTAAGTAGTCATATCTGTTTTGACGTTATAAATGTTATTTAGTCAAGGTCTGAGAGGTAGTTATACCCCAACTTGATTGATTTCATTATTAACAAATAAATAGTAAGATTTCAGGCTCGAAGATCAAGGTTGAATAAGAGTTAGTTGAATATAGTATTTGGATTGTCGTAACGATGTTTTAAACAACATCCGTTTTAACCCAAATAAGTGTAAACTTGGAAATAGAATAAAAGACATTTCCTAAGTATAGAAATAAACGAGATCAGAAAAGAGATAAGTAATTGGAATATTTTCCAATTATAAATAACATATATTTTCTAAAGTTTAGAAAATAAAGGAAGGCGATATTCGGAAATGTTTTCTAAATAACATAAAAGGCCAATATGATTATTGAAAATATTTGGTTAACAAATATTGATAAAGAAATAGAGAAGTGATTTAACTAATGGAATATTGATTAAGGGCTCAGTTGAATTTCAAAAAGGAAAATTTGATTTCGAAATGAGTAAACTGTTAAAAAAAAACTCCCAGGGAAAGACTGTTTGAATTGAAAACAAATTTAACAGAAATTGTGAAAGCAATTTTGAATTAAAGTAAAGCCAGTAAAGTGGTAACTGAGATTGAATTAGAATGATATCAAGACAAATGGGATTGTGAGATTCGATTTTGAAGTGTAATTTGGTAACCAAGTTAAGAGTTTGAAATCGAGAATCAAACTCGAGTTTGAAAAGATATTTGGTGGACATAACGCGAATGTTTGTGTTGGAGATAAAAGTTATTGCAGAATTTGATTGGGGATAACATTGGTATATGCTGAGTCGGTAGCATATAGAAGTAATAGAGTTGATTTACCTGACAAAAGGTACAAGTTTATATTTCATACGGTATGAGATTTTGACGAGCCGAATTGGCAAGCCGCTTGGCTGTTTGATTTTCTTTTGGGAAGGAGATGGCCCAGAGAGGCAAATTGGAGTTTGACCGATTGACCAGTACAAAGGAGGTGCTGGCAAAAAAATTCGGAAAGTTAAGGCGTTAGAAAATTTTCAGGATTTTTGAAAATTTTCGTTGATAAGAATTAATTAATAATTTAATCGAAATTAAATTAGTTCAGTTGAAAACTGAAGTTAAGGAGTGAACAAATATGTTCTAACCAGTCGATAGGGTCATCCTCTACCTTTTAGCAATTTCGAGGACGAAATTATTTTAAGTGGGGAAGATTGTAATGACCCGCATTGGCAGAGGTATTATAATTAATTTATTTAATTATTGAAATGGTGGTTTAGTGAATTAATGGTTGTGGAATTTAATAATGGTGAATATTTAATTAAAATAATAAATTAAATAATATATTTAATTCTGAAATAATCAGAATTGGCTGAAATGACGATATGGTGTGAACCGGATCGTCTGTGATATTTAATTCAGCTTGGAATTGAATTTGAATAACAAATATATTATATAAACAACAGTTTGAACGTATAATTATAATATAATTAAAATCGAGCTCGAAATGGCGCTGTAGTTCGTAATGTGGCGATTCGAACTTCAACTGAATGTAAAGGATTCGTTTTAAATCGGATTTTTGTGAAACAAGAAACGTTGGGAGCTGGTGAAGTATATCTTTCTAGTGGAAGAGAAAAACCGGGATTTCGTCGGGTAAATTTTGAATTACGTCCAAATCAAATTTCAGAAAAGTCGCTGTGAAATTCCTTTATAATCTGCAACGCTTTATTTACGTTATAAAAGGGTTTTCAAAATATTTGAATATCGGGTTTGAATTTAGACAAGGTTCTTTTGGGACATAACGATAATTTAATTTTTAGAATTTTACTGTAATTTTTAATTAATTAAATAAACAACTTTTTGTTTGGAGTATTTTGCACCCTGTAATCAACATTTGGGGATTCACAATATGAACCAACCTACCGGTATTATTATATTTTTGGAATTCTGGCACATCGCTGATTACAACGGTATATTTATATCAGTCTGCAGCGCTCGTACATGGGCATAATTACGTATCAGGGTACATGAACTTTGAATAACTTAAAAGAATTAAAATAAGAATCCCATTCCTTGATCAACAAAAGGCCACGCAGTCTCCTTTGTTCTCGGCCACCGTTTCTGTGTGACTTCAAAGAGAAAACGTGGAAGACTCTAATACATACAAACTAAAATAATCTCCTATATAAACCCCTTACCTTTACCTAACCCTACGTTTATCATTTTCTTCGGTTAAACAGATTTTTCCGCCGCTGTTTCTTATCCCAAACGGAAAACAAAATCATCTTCAAAGAAATCCTATAAATCAAATATAAATCTAAGTATTTCGATCTTCATATATATGAGTGCTGAAACTATTCTCTTCATTCTAGCGGTGGTTTTAAATCCTTCGAACATCATTTGGGTCGTTGTGTTTTTAGACAGCGAAACTAGGGTTGTCGATTTGAGGTCACTGGATGCATCGGTTTGGAACTGGTTGTGTGAATCTGTGGTCGACGAGGTGATTTAAGGTGATGGTGGTTGCAGGACTTGGAACGGGGGGGGGGGTCAGTTCTGTGGATTCAAGGAGGAGAGGTGCTGTGAAATTGGTGTTGATAAAGAAACAGGAAGTGCGAGTTTTCTCGTATGTAGATGGGGATAAGTTATTGGGTGCGGTCTGTAAGAAGGGGAGTTTCAATACTTGCGGGTGTTGCTTTTGAAAGCCGAAGACGTGGTGGGTTCGAAATACATGGCTGGAGTGAGGTGTTAGTTGAGTGGAGAAGGAAGGGATCCTGGATGTTGAAGGGTGGTGATGTTCATTTGTTTTGGATTTTTGATTGGGCTTTAAGAGAGGAAAATGGCCGTAGTTTATTTATAATACGTGGTGTTTGGCGAATGGGAATACTTCAGGAGCGATGAGGATGAAATCAAAAGGGGAAGAAGGTGTACTCGGGTCCGAATATTTGAGATGTGGTGGGCCGAGGATTTGAGGTAAAAGCCCAAATGATATAAAAAGAGAATTTAGTTTATTTTATATAAAATAGTGTATGTCATGTAAATTCAAATACCTCGGTCATATTGTATCAGAATTGGACGAAATAGAGTTCGGTAGAACCGCATCGGAATACACTACAAACCGTGAAGTCTGAAATGGATTGGAGCTCATTTGAATTTATGGCGAAATAAATTGTTTGATTCAAATCAAACAAACAGTTTATCGTTATTAACGATGATCGTCCAATGTGAGTAAATCTCACTAACTCTGAACAGTTTATAATTTCTTGTTGTATTTTTAGAACTGTTAGATATTGGCTGTTTGACTGTGTGTCGACTGTTTGATTGAACTGCTAGTCAGTTAGTTAAATTTCTATATTGATTCTGTTTAACAGAATATATCATATGGAGCTGAAAGGTGATGTTATCTATATTGTTTAACATCTGTGATGCAGGGAAACAGGTTGGAGGAATCCGACTGGATTCCTCAACATTTATTTTACTGTGATTCATATATTGTGATATATGATGTGATTTATAATCTGTTGTTGATTATGTGTGTTTGAACGATGTTTATCGTTGTTATATGGTATGATAAATACCATAAGAAATACTGGATATGGGGAAGGGGATTTTCAAAGTGTATTTTGAAAATGAATTATTTATATAAAATCGATGGATTTTATATTGAAAAGGAAAAGAATTTTTATAAAAGAATTTTTATAAAAGAAATATTTATAAAATCAAAGGATAAGTTAGAATAAAAGGAAATCATTTGTAAAGTGAAGAACCGTTACTAAAGGTAAATCTTTATAAATGAATAGTTTATTCGAAAAGGAGTTAATCGATGTTAGTTAATCGATTAGAGTTAAAGTAAAAGGAGTTAATCGATGTTAGTTAATCGATTAGAGATAAAGTAAAAGGAGTTAATCGATGTTAGTTAATCGATTAGAGATAAAGTAAAAGGAGTTAATCGATGTTAGTTAATCGATTAGAGTTAAAGTAAAAGGAGTTAATCGATGTTAGTTAATCGATTAGAGTTAAAGTAAAAGGAGTTAATCGATGTTAGTTAATCGATTAGAGATAAAGTAAAAGGAGTTAATCGATGTTAGTTAATCGATTAGAGTTAAAGTAAAAGGAGTTAATCGATGTTAGTTAATCGATTAGAGTAAAAGTTAAAAGGAGTTAATCGATGTTAGTTAATCGATTAGAGAATAAAGTAAAAGGAGTTAATCGATGTTAGTTAATCGATTAGAGATAAAGCAAAGGAGTTAATCGATGTTAGTTTAATCGATTAGAATAAAAGCAAATGAGTTAATCGAATATAGTTTATTCGAAGAAAGTAAAAGGAGTTATCGAATATAGTTTATTCGAAAGGAGTTAAGTGACATGAGTAAATCAATAGCATTAGTCAAATAGAGTTAATCCAATAGTGTTAATCCAATAGAGTAAACTGGATAAGGGTTAATCGAATAGAGTTAAGTGAATAGAATAAATCGAATAGAGATTTATTCGAACGAGAGTAAAGTAATGAAGTTAGTTAAAGGAATAATAAAGTGAACTTTGCCTATTTCAAAGTTAGAAATGTTGTTCAGTTAAGGTCTGAGAGGTAGTTCTACCCCAACTTGATTGGCTTCGTTTTTAACTAAGGAATAGTTAAGGTTCGGCAGTAAAGTAAATGGTTTGAGTTGGCATAGCGATGGTTTGTTTATAACATCTGTCTAAATCCAATGAAGAAGCTTTGGAAATGTTTTCCAAATAAGAAACCCGAAATGTTTTCTAATAAATAAGACAAGAAATGGAAATGTTTTCCATTGTTAAAACGTATATTTTCCAAATTTAGAAAATAAAAAATATGGAATATAGGGAAACAGGAGATAAGTAAATTTATGAAATAAAGAGATAAATGTTGAATGATGTTTGATCGATATAAATTTCCATTTGGAAATAATATCGTTGTTTGCACACCTGTTTTTATTCGATAGTTAAATCACAGACTATCGAAGTTTTGACCATTTTAACGTTGTTAATATGGAGAGACCGGTTGGATTATTATCCAAACAACCACTTTGTATTGGCATAAGCGTTGCGAATCATATATGCCAAAGGAAATTGAAGACGGAGTTATGCAAGGGCTATCCTATTTACAGAATAGTGCATTCTGTTCATCCTGTTCCTGGATGACTTGTATGGACGGATGTCTGACAGAGTATTTCCAGACGATCACGTATATTGATTTCTCCAACCGTACCTAGAGTGGAAGCAGAGAAGGGAACTTCTTTTAGCTAACGCGTAATGTATGGTTGAGGACGTCAATCGGTGATTTGATGGATTTAACGATGTGGCATTCAAAGTGAATCTGGTATGATGATAAAGCGTAGCTTCTAGCCTCATCATCCGGTAAATGACAGAAATCGGGCAGACAACATGGCTAAGTCGGTCGCACCGAAGTAGGGTGTATAATCACCTGATCTAGAGTTTCATTTACTTCTAAAAAACTATTGTTGATGCTGTCCCATTCGGGAAACGGTTGCTGATCCCAAATGTTGGTGATATACATTCGATACACTCAAGCGAAATGAGTGGTCGGTCATGTGTGGCCGGGTTGCAAGATGTTCTTGTTGAACCCAGTGTACTCCTCTCTAGAGGTACATTAGCGAAAGGTGGTTCCATACCTTGTCATAGTTAAAAACCCATTACCCAATACGTGCTTGCGGTTTTGATTGTATAATATATATGTAGAACATGAGATGAAAGCTTTTCTGCTAGATGATTATTATATTGTGTTGATAGACATTATTATAATATCAAAAGGTTTTTGATATAAAGATATTTTGGATTCTCATAAGGGAAAAACCCGTTCCGTTATACGGCGTGGTCTCATGAGATATCGATTACCTGCTTGAACTGTTTAAATTATTTTACTCACACCAGTCCCATGACTGACCCGGAGTTTACTTTGTTGTTTTCCCTAAACTCTTGGGTGCCTAAATTTGTACGGGCAGTCAAGTAGTCGGGATTTTACAGATATACTGGAAGAGCTGGAGCAGGAGGCTTCAGGATCATATAGCTATAGTTTATTTCCGCTGTGTTGTAAGTATTGTACTCTGATAATGTATTGTATACAATAATGATTTATTTCAAGGATATGTTATCTATTATATGTTATTCGTTCCGCTGTGAGATTCGTGTTACTCTGATGTTGTGTTCTTCTTCTTCTTCTATTCTAAGTTTCTGTCATATCTTTCCTCACCCTCTAATTTCTTTCACTAATTACCAGGATTTTTCGATCTTTTGGATATCGACATCGAGTTTATGTCGATAACCAAAGTCGCTCAAAATTCGGGTCGTTACATTTTCCCTTTGAATTAAAGTTGGGCTTTTACCTTAAATCATCGGCCCATAAAGGATCCGACCCGCTCCTCCCTATAAACCCTCATTCGATCCCATTTTGCTCATTCAAGCTGCCACCATCAGTTTTATTTCAAAACTGAAATCAAAGAAAAAAGCCCTAATCCCCTTTTTACTTTTTCTCACCAGTAAATCGGAGTTGGCCTCCGACATAACCGCTTCTCTCCGCTACCCTCTCGAGCTCCCCTCGCCTCCGATCCTCCGAACTCTAACGTGCTACCAACATGTTGCCAAATAACCACCGAACGACGCAGCTTCTTACCACATATTAAGCTAAGTTTTATTTTTTTTCTATTTCGATTTCAGTAATACTTGCTTTGATTTTCCTATGGCTTGCTGGGTTTTGCGAATTAGTTGATAAAACACCCTTTGGGCTAGCGTATTTATACTTGCGGTTTGCTTGAGATGAGATGCATGTCTATCAACACCCATGAATTGTTCTTTCAATCGATATTCAAACCTGAACTTAGATTTTCTGTTCGGATTTTGGGTATAGTATTTTGATTGAACTTGGATAGGTTTTAGGTAGCTGCTATGTATTGTCCATTCAGTTATAGACGTTAGGATTTGTCCTTAGATCTGCGCTCAGATTTTTAAATATATGAAACCATTGATTGTACATGAAATCGACTATGTAAATAAACACATATATTGCTGGGTAGGTTAGGCTAGTCTGTGGCTATGACTTATCAGTTCTATTCAGAGATTTTTGAATTGTCATAAAGATTTCTTGCTTGGATTTTCAATGAGATTTTCTGTTTCCATTTTAAAATATATGAACAGTGAATTTTTTGGTATCTGAACTTCACTGTTTACACATGTGGGTTACTGTTCTATGACGATTTTGTGTATATCAATATAGATCTATACATTAGTTTCTTTCAGTAACATTCACTGATCAGTTTGCATCCCTTTTTGCTGTTTTTCTTTAATTATGAATTGTCTTATCTTTCTGGCTGTATAGATTTGATGATCTCATTTTTCTGTTGAACCCATGATCCTAGTTCATACATTTTATTTTCTTTCTGACATTGATCTTTCTTATACTGTTTACTCTTGTTATGAGACCATCCCTTTTAATGTTTTTTTTTTGTTCTCGCAGATCAAAACTGATGTGGATGATTCGAATTCGCTCTTTCTGGAAAGAATCGAGGCGCGCCGAAATTTATTTAAAATGTTGATTTCTTTCTTATGTTTTTTCTTTTTCTTTTTTTCCGAGACTTGTGTTGTACAGGATATAAAATTTGAACTTGTTGTAAAACAAATCTTTATGTAGTATATAATATAAAAATGAAAAGGACAAGCACCACTGATTCATTTGGGAACACCATGTTTTGCGCTTGTTTTATATTCCATCTTTTGCTATGATCTTCTTTATTGTATATATATAACTGTGGTAGTCTCTTAGCATGTTGTACTATGCAGGAATGATGAGAATATGAAACCAACGTTTGTAATGCAAGGACAAATTGTTTTTGCGGATCCATATTAGCTCTAATGAAGCCAGTGTGTGCTTACCAAACAAACCGTTAACCATACATGCATGCAAGCTATTAAAAACAAATCAAATAACACTTAAAACCATGCCCTACTTGACCCTATCAACCAAACAAACTATAGCCTAAACGTGGATCATCCTTCATGCTCAAAATGTTGGCAACCTACAAGCAGCAGATATTATACGTAATGTGAGCTTGACAATACAGACTCCACCTTAAGAGTAAAAACGAAATTAATATGTACATTGAATACGAATGCTGCTTCTTAAAACACACTCCTTTCATCGTACCTTTCTAGAACAATTTTCAAAAGCATTACATGGTTATGAAGCACACACTTCTTAAACCCAGAGAGAGTCTCATTTTCATTGGTCATGTCTTGCTATTGCATATTTATAACTCGTTTTCATTGGTCCTTGCATATATATATATATATATATATATATGTATGGTTTGTGTTTACGTTGTACACCGGCTTTAGATTGGTTTAAATATTTTAAGTCTCAAAAACTCGATACACAATAACTTAAATTCATTAACTCGATTAACAAAAATAACTTAATATCATTGTATTTATTTAAACCAACATCTCAAATTATAGAATTCAAACTCGACATACAAATCCAGGTTTTAAATAATATTTTATAAAAATCCTTTAATATTAATAAATAAATCGTTATAATTTTAAAAACGATTTCACAGCGACTATTTGAAAATTTGAATTGGACGTACTTGAAATCTGTAAGCTGGAATCTCGATTTTTCTCTTTCATTAGAAAAATATAATCGAATCGGTTCCAACGTGTCTCGTTTCACAGAAATCCGATTTATATCGGATCCTGTATATCCAATCAAAGTTCCAATCGAAAATTTCGAACTACTGCGTCGTTTCGAGCTCGTTTTAATTAATATATAAATATATATATATATTCGAACTCGATTTAAATAAATAAATTCGATTAGAATCCATTATATTTCAAATAAAATATATAAACTGATTTAAATATTCTATTTTAAATGGCCGGAAAATCTGGGACGTTACACGACCACTCATTTAGCTTGAGTGTATCGAATATATTATTAACCATGGTTGTTGGCCATCCAACCGTAATTCAAAGATACAGAATCGAAAAGAAGAACAAATATGAATTTTCTCCAGATCGGTGACAATACACCCTGCTTAGGTATGACCCAACTAGCCATGCTGTCCGCCCGATTTCTATCATTTCCCGGTTGTGAGGCTAGAGGCTACATCTATCTTCAGAACATCTGATCACCATTCACTTTGAATGTCACATCGTCAAACCCGTCAATTCACTAATCGATTTCCAAAAATATCATAGGTATAAAAATCTAAGAGGAACGAATTCCTCCGCCACCAAACGTAATACCTTTAAGAGATCAACTATACGTGATTCGTTAGGTATACTCTGTCAAACACTCGTCCATACAAGTTGTCTGGGACTGGACAAACAAAAAACACCATTCTAGAACAGAATGACCCTTGCATTTCACGCCGTCTTCAATTGTATTCAGCATAATCTAATTCGCAGCGCTTATGCCTATACGGAGTGGTTTTCAGATAATATATCCAACCGGTCTCTCCGTATTGACAACGATGGTCAAAACACTTCGATAATCGGTTAATTAACTATCGAAGTAAAAACAACATTCATTCAAAAGTACAACGAAACATCACACAACCACGGGCACTTTTTTTGAACATTCATTTTTTATTTTTCAAATTCCCATATCTTACGAGATATTTCTCAAACCCCGTTTTAGCCTTTCGCACTTCTTGGAAAACATTTTCTGTTATTATAAACTCTTATTCTCCTATGTTCCAGAAAATATACGTTATTAACGTTCGAACAGATCCATTCTTTTCACATTCTTTATTTTCTACACTTGGATAATATACCCTACCTACATTGGAAAAATATTTCCAATTTCATTATAAACATTTTGATTTGCCAAACGTTCACTTTTAAAACATTATTCACTTTAAAATGTGAATATCATTCCTATTATAGAAATCTGAACACCTTTATCAAATAACTCTTTATTCAAATACCCTTGTCTTGTTTACCGAAATCTCTTTCATAGTTTTATATTCCCATTTCACTTTATAAATTCTATTTCTAAGTCAGCTTCTTGTTAAATCAATATCAAGCTTATAACTAAATATTGATTGCATATCCTATTATGAATTATTGGTTTAAAACTAAATATTAACTATCCTATCAGATTATAATTCCCAAAAATAATTTACTTTAATACATTCGACATCGTCAAATAATAGTTCCAATTCCTAACAGTGTTATTTAGTTCTAATCATATTCCGAACATCGAAAGGATGTCACTGTTTTCTGAAATGATTCCCCAATTTCCCTTTCTAAACTTATTCTTATATTTCTTTGGACAAACAAAGTTACTTATATTTTTTTAGAATAAGTGGATTTCAAACCAAACTTTTTTCCATTTCCTAGGGAATAGTGCTATATATAAAAATCATGCTTAAGATTAGTTAACAACGTTAATTTATCGTTATAGTAAAAACTTGCAATACGCTGTAATTCCCTTTATAACTAATCTCGACATAACAGTCATGCTTAAGCCTAGTCAACAACATTATTTTATCGTTATAGTTTAAAACCTTGTAATACGCTGCGATATCCCCTTTATAACTAATTTTGGCATCTCTTTCCGTTACAAACTGATATCATTACTCGATAATAGTGAAGCCGTTCAAGTTGGGGTATTTTATTTACCTCTCAGACCTTGATCGATGACGTTCTTACCTTAGAGTAGATACAAGTCTGTAACACTAACTTCTTACTAATTATACTCCATCAAATCGTATTTCTTACTTTATTTTAAATATGGTTTTATGACGCCATATCCTTATTTTGAAAACTCAATTGTTTACAACTATTTATTTAAATATTAACTCTTTGTTGCCTCTTCTTTATACAATTATATTTATAACTTCTTTTACCAAAATCCATTTATGTTCTTTGTCACTTGACAATTCTCTTTTTATTCGAATTATTTAGTTCAAGTAAAACATCTCATTACCAATTCAATAACATCTTAAATGAGGTCCATATATGAAACAATTATTTAATTATTACTTCATCATTGCTGAAGTAAACAGTTTACTTCATCGATAATCTAAAACAGATTGGTTGCTTACCTTATATAAACAATAACTAATTATATTGGTTCAATAATTAGTTAATACCTTATTAATTAAAAAGGGTAATTAATAAGGAATCTTATTAATTTTTGATCAGTTTACCGCTAAGTTATTTTCATTAGATTAATTGAAGACCAATTACTCTAAAAATCATTTTCCAAACAAATAGTTGTTTTAATCAACTTCATTTCATCAGTAAATTCGTTAACTGATTTTAATTACTTCTCTTCATTTGATTAATGTAATTAATCCAATAATATTCTTTAACCGATTGTCTTAAAATAATTATCCAATATTTACTCGTAGGATAATTACAGCTACATACTTATTTAAATATCAAATAATCGTTTATTTTTACTTTATAAAACGAACTATAAAATACCAGTTTATAATAGAACTTCTATTATAGTTTGAACTTCACTTTAATTATAAAAATATAATTTTTATAATTAACTTCGTTGATTCGCCTACCGGCAAATCAATTTCTTAACCAAACGATGGATTTATGGTCGGTTGCTGTCATTTTCTTAATCGATATCGTCTATTGATTTAATCAATATCCATACAGGGTTTGAATGTCATTTGGGTTCAAACAGTGTATATATAAATAATGTAAAACAAACAGTACATATAAATATTGAGGAATCCAGTTGGATTCCTCCAACCAGTTTTCCGCATTCACAGATGTTAGTCAACACAATTAACACTAATTCCATATTAGGGAATATTATAATAAAGGGAATCAGTATCCAACCAATGATGTGTACATATGCAACAATATATGTAACGACCCGTATTTTACGCATCATAGGATCGTAGGATATTTATTTCTTTCACATACGAAGTCGTATGGTCATGTAACTTTGGGAGACGACTATTGGGGTCATTTCCCATGTTCATGATTTTTCTCGATTTTTAAATGACCATTTTACCCCTAGTTGGCACTGTTTTGGCCATAACTTTTGACTGAAAAGGAGTTTTGACCTGAAACAACTTCCATTGGCTTCGGATGATGGTTTCTCTTTCCGTAGAGTGGTCACATTAGCCAAACGGGCTTACCGTTTGGGAGATATGGCTGAAACAAGTTTCAGATGGTGAAAAACAGCTTAATTGGGCTTAACCGGGTGATTAACAGCTAAGCCCAAGGGGAATTTCGGGTTTAGAGGTATAGGAGGACTGATTAGGGTTAGGTTATCACTTTCATTTCAGTTCTGAGCCGCCACAAACCTTCTTGAGACCTTAGTAATGGCTTCCATCCTCTAAAACCACTCCAAAACACATTTTTAGTGAAGATTAAGCCTAAACTACATCAAAGCAAGGCCAAATAGCAACAAAGCAAGGTTGGAGCTGCTGCTATACATAGGAATTCGACCCAAACAGAGGATACTTCAGATTCGGTGTTTCATTTGTGGCCAAGGTGAGTGATTTGCATAGTTTTTGCACTAATTACGGTAATTAAGGGTAATTAGTGAAGATTAGCGAATTTATACGTAAATAAATTCTGGAAAAATTCTTAAAATTCTAAAATAATGTTTTAAGGCTCTGTTAGAAATTTGGGTTAATTTCGATGTGTTTTGCTAATCGTATGCTTAAACATGATTAAGAAGGATTATAGGAAAATGTGAGGTTTTAGCCACTTTTGATCCATTTTGGTTCATTTGAATTGTTGTTAGGTGTTTGTGGTTGTTCTTACATGTTGTTATGACTATTTGACATGAATTGTGATTGATTAGAATAGTTAGATTTGTCAAAAACGTCGTCGAACGGCGTAAACAAGTTGCTGGAAAAGTTGCAGAAACGTGCATGTTCCGAACCGGATCGGAGTAGGGGCTCGGATCGGATATGTGAACTGGGCAAGAAACCCGACCCAAACTGGAGTTTGGCACATAAAAGACTTGGCAAAAAGGAAGGCTGGTTACTTAGAGTTGGAGTGGACAAGGGGATCGGATCGGAGTAAGCTAGGGAGCGGAGCGGATCGGACTGAAGTAAAGCGAAGTGATCGGATCGGATCGGAGTAGATGGGAACGAGGGAGCTGATCGGAGAAGGAGCATGAGCTGGAAGGAGGATAGCAACCCGACCCGACCCGGAGGAGGACACCGACCCGACCCGGAGTGATGTATCCGAACCGAACCGATGAGGGCAACGACTACCGAACCGACGAGGCAATGCCTACCGAACCGAACCGAATTCCAGGACTGTTACTGCGCGACAACTCTTCTGAAGACCCACTCCAATTCGACCAAACCCGAGATGCAAAGGAAGTCCAAATGAGAAGTTAGAGCTTAAGGTTCAGATGGGAATCAACGAGTTCACTTCATGATTGGGCTTTGCTGCGGGACGCGTGCCAAGGAGTTATCGACGTCTATAGCTTTGGACCACTATGGTAGGAGGCACGAAGGCGGATTCAGGGCCATTATGGCATCGGTAGAACCAAGGGCTACGACCAATGAAGTGGGTCATTGAAATGTTTGGTCATGACTCCAAGTGTTTGGCTTGGTCACAGCAGGGTTTCTACAAGTCGGGATTCGTCGTTACCTCAGTTTGTCTAGTGTTCCAAAGTGGTAGATGTCGTACGCTTTACGCACTGAGTGAGAGATGTGAGGATGGTTGCTATGGATGATTTGTTTGCTACCATTATGACATGCACACCCCACCCCCGTATTCTTACACTATTTATTATGGCACCTTGGAGTATTGTACGGTATGTGGTACTAACTCTTTGGTTGCAGGTCCAGGTTCAGGTATGGTTTAGTATACCTGTTATTATTCTGTTTATATGCTTATCGCTCATACCAGGCTTTATGTCTGACCCAGAGTTTTATGTCTCCTCTTATTACTCTGGGTGCTCACACGAGCAGACTAGAGACAGGTTAGCTGGTGATGCACGGGTAGATGATCCGGAGACGAGCAGGAGGCTTCCACGTAATATACATATATAGTATTCTCCCTGTGTTGTTGAAGATCACTGCTTTGGCATTGGTGGTGTATCTTCTATTTTGGCTTTCTGTTGTTCAGAGACAGTAGATTTTGAAAAGTTGTAATAAGCTGTATTTGGATTTCCGCTGCTTTGAGATTGATGTTGGTTTTAGTTATCAGCTTATGCACTGTCTCGCCTGTTTTATGTCAAGTACATTATTATTATTATATTTTATTCCATGCGCTGTGAGACATTCTACAGGTTCTTTGATTAGTTCATTCCCTTCTTTCCTTTCTTATGACGACCGTCTTGTGCTTGTCGGGCATGTGTACAGCGCACTTTTGGAGGAAATGCAGGCTGGTGCGAGGCGGGCCGTCACACTTGGTATCAGAGCTCTAGGTTGCGTAGTTAACCTAGGGAAGCTATCAGGGAGAGATAATACACGTATACGAGAGAGCGTATTTGTGATTACTTTGGTTTTTAAAAGCTATGTATATATACTATTAGTAGTATAAGGATGAAGTCGTACTGCACTAGCACCACTATGGAGTCGTTAATCATTTCCTTTTTCAGATTGACGATGAGCCGATATACTAGAGGTGCTGGTAGGGGAGCCAATAATGGGAATGCTGCTGACATGAGGACGATGTTTACTGACCTCATGAGAGAGATGCTTAGAGATGTTCAGAGGGCAGCTCCCAATGGTGGAAATGATGGCGGTCCAATAGTGCAGGCGCCAAGAGTCGACTTCGCCAAGCTGAATAAGGATTATACTAGCCTTGGTGGGAAGCCGTTCCACGGAACGGAGTCGGCTACGGATGTTCAAGATTGGTTGGATAGTTGTGAACTCATCTTCGAGGATTTGGGTATCGAGGATGCGATGAAGAGAAAACTAGCGTCCCGTCAGTTGCAAGGGCGGGCAATGAATTGGTGGAATGCTATAAAGGCAGCTACCCCCGAAGATCAGATTACTTGGGAGCAGTTTAAGGCTCGCTTTAGTGAGAAGTTCATTCCAGCTGCTCAGAAGTCAATGTTGTTTAAGAAATTCTTGGAGCTCAAGCAGAATGGCAGGGCTGTCTCGGAGTATATTGCTGAATTTGACACTTTGTCAAAATATGGGTTATCTCTTATAGATACTGCCGAGAAAAAGAATGAGAAATTCATAACTGGTCTGGATCAGTATTTGGGGGAAAAACTTATTAACCACATCGATGAGACGTTTGAATCGATTGTGGGGAAAGCGTTAAGGTCAGAAAGTCTCTACCCTAAGCCAAAGACTGAGGTTGCATCCGCAGATGAGCCAAAGCCACAAGTTAGTGGTGGAGGCAAAGGTGGTTCCCAGAATAAGAGAAAGCAGAATCAGGCTAAGGATGGCCAGAAGAAAAAGAATAAGCAAGATGTGGAGTGCTTCAGCTGTGGTAAGAAGGGCCATTATGCTAGTAATTGTCGGGCCAAGCCAGCAGATAGGAAGTGCTTCAATTGTGGCCAAATGGGACATCACAAGGACAAGTGTCCACAGCCCCCTAAGGAAAAGCAAATGGTGAAAGCATATGCTCTTAATGCTATTCCTTCTTCGTCGAATGCCCCAACTGCGGCGGAGAAGGGAAAGAATGTCGTCATTCAAGGTATGCTTTCTGTTTATGATGTTCCTGTTAGAGTTTTGTTTGATACCGGAGCTTCCAGTTCTTTCATATCTAGTGACCTGGTAGATAGGTTGGGATTGGAGCCCGAGATTGTCGATAGACCTTTAGTAGTGACGAACCCGATTGGTGGTTCGACTAGCCTTAGCATGATTTGTCGTAATGTGGTTCTATCGAGTCATGGATGCATGTTTGTTTGTGATTGCTTTGTTTTGGGCTTTACTGGGTTTGGCATTATTTTGGGGGTAGATTGGCTCCAAAGATACGGGGTGGTGGTAGACTGTGAGGGCTTTTTGGTGACAGCTAGAGCGGATGATGGGCGGAGGATAGTGTTTGGTGGTCTACCCAGTAAGGGGGTATTGGCTAGTTTTCTAAACTCCCTCGACATTCCGCATAGTGAGTTGTCAGGTTTGCCCGTGGTTGGCAGTATCCGGATGTTTTCGAAGAAGTGACCGGACTTCCACCACACCGAGAGATTGAGTTTCGTATTGATTTGGTAAAAGATGCCAGACCTATAGTGATGCCACTTCGTCGTATGGCACCAAGGGAGCAGCGAGAGCTCGGGGTGCAAGTCAGCGATCTTTTGAAGAAGGGATTTATCAGGAGGAGTGTTTCTAAATGGGGAGCACCAGTTGTGTTTGCTACCAAGGCGGACGGTTCCCTTCGTTTGTGTGTAGACTACCGCGAGTTGAATAAAGTGACGAGGAAGAATAAGTATCCTCTACCGCGGATAGATGATTTGTTCGATCAGTTGAGTGGCGCGAGAATATTTTCTCAGTTGGATCTCGCGACAGGTTTTCATCAGCTTAGAGTGGAAGCTGAGAGTATAGCTAAAACGGCATTTCGAACGCCGTCTGGATTTTATGAATGGTTGGTTATGCCATTTGGGCTGACTAATGCCCCGGCATATTTTGTGGATCTTATGAATAGGGTATTCAGAGATCAGTTGAATAAGTCTGTCCTTGTGTTCGTTGATGATATTTTGGTCTATTCGAGGACAGAGGAAGAACACAAGGAACATTTAAGAGTAGCGATGGAGGTGTTGAGAAAACACCAATTGAAAGCAAAGTTTTCTAAGTGTCACTTCTGGAACAGGGAAGTGAGGTTCTTGGGCCATGTTGTATCAGAGAATGGTATTGCCGTGGACCCGGCGAAGGTGGCTACGGTACAGGATTGGCCTACGCCCAAGAATGCAACAGATGTAAGGAGTTTCTTGGGGTTAGCTGGATATTATCGTAAGTTTATCCAAGGTTTCTCCAAGTTAGCAGCACCATTGACCCAATTGACCAAGAAGAATCAAACCTTTATCTGGGATGAAAGGTGCGAGAATGCATTCAAGAATCTAAAGGACAAGTTGACAAGCGCACCAGTGTTAGTCATTCCTAAGGGGGATGAAGAGATGACGGTATACACGGATGCCTGTGGTACCGGACTGGGTGCTGTATTGATGCAAGGCGGTAGGGTTGTAGCTTACGCAAGTCGGCAATTGAAACCGCACGAGAGAAGATACCCTACCCATGATTTAGAGTTGGCAGCAATCGTGTTCGCGTTAAAGATGTGGAGACACTATCTCTTGGGAGAAAGATTTGAGCTGTTTACAGATCATAAGTCGTTAAAGTATCTCTTCTCTCAGAAAGATCTGAATCTCCGTCAGCAGAGATGGTTAGAGTTCTTAGCTTCCTATGATTTTGACATCGCATACACACCAGGAAAGGGCAATGCAGTGGCTGATGCATTGAGCAGAAGACATGCCAGCTTAGGGGCTATGTTCCTTGAATGGAAGCAACTGGAGTTTATCGCGGGGTTTGATTTCAGACCAAAGTGCGAATTGGATCCAGAAATGTTAGCAAGTTTGACGATCAGACCCACTTTGATTGAACGGATCGGCTCTAGTCAGAGGGACGATCCTAACCTATTGGAAATCATCTCCAAGTTAGAGATGGGTATCGATGAGGAGATGAACAAGTATGGGCTTGATCGAGATAGATGGCTTAGAAAGAATGGAAAGCTTGTTGTACCCAATGTCAATGGATTGAGAGATGAAGTGCTTAGAGAATGTCATCACTCAAGGCTGACCATACATGTAACAACCCGAAAATCTGGGCCAGTTTAAAATTTTTATTTTAGCGATTTTAGCGAATTTTGATTATTTAAAATGAATTATTTTAAATAATATCGACGAAAATTTATTTTGAATATAATTCGAACGTATATATTTATACGCGTCGTCGTTAGAATATAAATATTTATATATAATTATAAATAGAATTGAAAATGGCGCGGTAGTTCGATAATTCGATTTGAAACTTCAATTGAATGTACCGAGTGCAAAACAATCCGGATTTTAGTGAAACCAAAAATGATAGGATCTAATTGATAATATCTTTCTATCGAATTAGAATAATCGAGATTTCATAGTGGGAATCAAAAGATATGTCTAGTTGAAAATTCTGAATAGTCGCTATGGAATTCTGGCCCTTAAAAATGGACATTTTGCAAATGACCTCGGATTTCGACGAAACCAGTTTTGTTAGGTCCGTGATGTCGAATTATTGCTAGATTCCAAGTTTCATAATTTTTCGAATCAATATGTGAGCGTGGCAAAGGAAAACGCGTTTGACCAGTTTCAGTTGATTTTAATCGACTGGAAATTGGCCATTTTTCAAACGGTCTCAGAATTCGATGAAACTAGTTTTGTTAGGACCGTATCGTCAATACGAAGCTAGAAAATATTTTTCTGGAATTTTTCTAGTTAGTATGTGACCCCGGTAATTTGAAATGTACGTTTAAAATTCAATAAAGTGATTTAAATGTAAATTTAATAGAAACGGATTCAAACAGTCGAATCAGCCTACGATACATATCCCATTGTGCTCGGAATGGGGGTAGAACGCTATGGGCGATAGGCGGTGGGCCTCGTTTCGAGGTCGTATGTAAAAGTCAACTTTTTGAAATATAAATTAATTAAATAAATTAAAATAAACTTTACATAAACCCCCCCCCCTAGCTTTTCTTCCCAGAATCGAAATTCAGAAAAAAAAAAAGAAAAAAAAAACAACAAATCCCTCGATCCCGCAATCACGCCGCCGCCTCTTCACCAGCTCCGACCACCGCCTTCCCCTCATCTTCTCCCCTCCTTCCCCTTCTAATCCGTGAACCCGAAGCCTCCAAGCCCCTTCAGCTGTCGCCTCCGTCGTCCCAGCCTACCTCGCCGCCGCTCCAATGTCGCCATCCACCGATAACACCCCCTCTTCCTATTCCGCCCTCTCCAGCTTCAAAACCATGAATCCCACCGCCCTCCGATAGCACCGAGCCTCCCCAGTCCCTCAGTCACCACTGCTCCTCGAACGCGAGCTCCCCTCCCTCCTGCAAATCCAGAGCTCGGCCACCTTCTACAGTAAGTTATTTCGAATTTCGATTTTATTATGTAAATAAAAACTGTTTTTCAAAGGATGCAAAATTGATTTCTGTTTTAATTTAAAAAATTGATTTCTGTTTTAATTTAAAAATTGATTTCTGTTTTAATATAAAAACTGATTTATAATGGAAATATAAAAACTGATTTTTTTTATATAGTAAATAACATAGTTTATTTTCAGATTTTAAAATAAAACTGCGTTGTTTATTTCCAGATTTTAAAGTAAAACTGCTTTGAATTTATTTTCAGATGTTAAAGATAATATAGCATTGTTTATCTTCAGTTTTAATTATATAGAATGCATTCAAAAAGAATAGACTTTTTATACAAGAAAAGAATAGATTTTTAGATCAAGATTTGGTTTTTAATTTGTAAAGGGATAAGATTTTAATATGAAAAAGATTCTGATTTTAAAGGATTTAAGAAACTGTTTTTTTTAGCATTTTAAAAACTGATTTTTATGTTTTTAAAAACTGATTTTGTTTAAAAGTAAAATCTTTAAAGAGAAAAAGGATTTGAGCTTAAAGAAGTAAAAATCAGATTTTTAGATATTTAAAGTCGAATTAAAAATATGATTTTTATATATTGAACTTCGAATTAAAAATATGATTTTTATATATTGAACTTCGAATTAAAAATGTGATTTTTATATATTGAAAAGCGAAGTAAAAATTCGATTTTTACATATGTAGTGAAAGCGGATAACGAAGGTGACAAAAAGGCGAGAACAGCGAAGATTTCCTGCATTGGAAGTGCCGTGGAGCTAGGATAGCAATATGTGAGAATTTCTCACCTTTCTATTTCTTTTCTAGTTATATATATATATACTAGGATGCAGACGGTGCTTAGTAGCACCCGACACAATCGTCCACAGACCATGGACTTGTTTGTTTGGTTGCATAGCTTAGTTATATGATTTGACTTGAATTTGGTTGTTTGGTGATTTTGATTGATGTGTGAATGGCGTGGGCCTTCACTAGTCCGGGGATAAGGCTAGGCCTCGTCCCGTTTCTAGTATCGTGCCGTTATGCCGCCTAAATTTTCTAAAATAAGTTAGAAAAATAAAAATATCATTTTATTTAAAGAATGAACTGAATAGAAATTCATATGATGGAATAAAATGTTTTGTCGTTAAAAATATAAATTTTAACGTGAAGTGAATAAATATTCATTTACAAACCAGACGGTTTGTTTATGTACACCTATTTGAAGGACATTGATTGGGTCGATAAATTTTACACATCGCCCAACTGCACAAATAAAATCTTTGTTTGATTGTTTGAAAACCCCACACGGGTGTTGGGATGAAATTTGAAGTTCACTCATCCTGATTGATTGAATATGTCGATCGATTGATTGACTGGCTGTTATAAGCGTTGAATATCTATATTCGATGCTTATACAGTATAGTGCACTTTGGTTGATGGTTGATTATTTTTCAATGCTATGATATACATGTGTTGTATGAAAATCCATATAATTAACTTTGTATGGTAATTGATTGGGCCTCATTCCAATTTGAAAAATAAAGAATATTATAAAATAAAAGTTCATGTGTTGACAGTACTCATCCATTGAGATTGGTCATGTGTTGAACGAAATATTTTGATAATAACAACTATTTTGAAAAACAAATATTTGAAATAGAATATTTGAAAAATAGAAATCTATGAAGCCGTGTTGATTAGATTGACGCCATTTTGACGTGAATCGATATTTATATCGATTTTATAACGATTTCGAAATGAATTGAATATATAACGATTTCGAAATGAATTGAATATATAACGATTTCGAAATGAATTGAATATATAACGATTTCGAAATGAATTGAATATATAACGATTTCGAAATGAATTGAATATATAACGATTTCGAAATGAATTGAATTGAAAACGATTTCGAAATGAATTGAATATATAACGATTTCGAAAGGAATTGAAAACGAATTCAAATTGAATTGAAAGCGAATTGAAATGAATTCAAATTGAATTGAAATTTGAATTGAATAGAAATGAATTTTAAAACGAATTTATAAAGAAGAATTCAATTTTGATTTGAATTGAAATGGAAGTTGAAATTGTTTTTGAAACGAATTTAAAACTATTTATATAATTCGTTTTAAATGGAAATCGACGAAATATATATTATATATATTATATATATAATATAATGGCCTGAATAGAACGCGCCGCGTCGCGGCAGTTCGTGAATTTCGACCATTTATTTCAAACGGACATTACGGGAGATCCGACCGTCGGATTCTCCTGAAACCGGAACCGTTGGGTTCGTATCGAAAAGAGCTTTCTAACGAATATTAGAAATATGAAATCTAACGGTTGGATTTGGAATTATGTCCAAATCAAATTGGAAAAAGGTCGCTATAAGTGCAGTTCGATGGCCATTGATGGAAATCGACCGTACGGGCCTTGATAAAATTATTAAAAATAATAATAATTTGTGTAAAATCATAAGAAATGATTTAGAAAGAATTGGGATGAAAAACTCCCTATTTGAAAAGATAAAAATAGATTTTTATCGAAATGAACTAGTTTTGAACTAGAATTATAATTCTATTTATTTTTAAATAAATAAATTGAATTCGAAAAGGGGTTTTAAAAATAACCAAAATTTCCAATGATTGCATTGGAGTGGATTTGAATCGAAATTGTCTTCGGAATATTTCGATGTTGGAATTCGTGATTATACAGGTGTTGTTATGGAAATTTGAAAGATATATATATTTATATCGTTATTTCCAATACGACATTTGTTAGTCGTAGAATTCGATATTGAATATAAGCCGATATATTTTCTATTCAGAGCCTTGTATTGAATATCGAATGTGATTTGGGTTTGTCGTGAATGGTGTTTTCACTAACACTGTTCTTGAACCCAGTTGAGAAAAGATTAAATCTTTTTATTTAGATTTAATGAAGTGTACCAATTAAATAACATTTAATTGGAATTGAATCGATATTGATATTTGGGTTTATCGTGGACAGTGTTTTAAATAACACTCGTTCTTTAACCCGATGATTAATGAATGTGATTTTGGGTTTATCGTGAACTGTGTTTTTAAATGACACGGATTCTTTAACCCAGTTAACGATTAAAACTAAGTTGAGTTTTAATGAATCTTTAATTAGATTGAAATGGTCGAGAATGGAGTATCACCAGTTTTGCTCCAGGCGATAGTTGAATCTTTAATTAGATTTGAACGTGAAGTGGTAATTGAATTTACCGATAACACCGTGGTGTTAGATATGAAGTATCACCAGTTTTACTTCATGGGATGAATAGGTTGGGATTGGGAAATTAAAACAAGTGATTACTTCGGTAAGTTTCGTTAATCCCGACTAGTTTGAATTGATATTCAAAAATAGATTTAAGAATAAATTCAAGGAATTTATCTTGGATAAAATTAATGGGAACCTTTCCCTATGAATGTGAAATTTAGAAACTAACTGTCGGTTAGCCAAGCAGAAGGGTTTTCTGGATATTGATCTGATGTTGGTTTCGGCCTTCGGGGTTAATATTTGGGGAATTATTCTCTTGATTAATTTACGGTTAGTGACTAATGAATTGGAATGAGGCGTATGTTGTGTTTGTGTAACACTTTTATAAAATATACGCGAGTTATTCGGGAAGACCGGGTTTAAACCCATTCTGAATAACTGATACGACGATAAGTCGAAGATGAAGACGATGGTCGAAGACCGGAGGTCTTCACGTCGTTTGGGTAATTACTGATGATCTTGATTGGGCTGTACACCCAAGAAGATGGAAACAGTTAGTGATCGTCCAGACGTACTTGGAGATCGATGGATATGCGGGGTACTAGGTGCCTCCGGTTTCGTTCAGACCCAGAACGGACTTGTAAATGGACTGTGTGTCTGACATCGGATTTCATTCTGTGTGACTGATATCGTTTGCATAGGATGGCATGCCTGTGTGGCATGCTAAGATGCAAATGATCAAGGCTTCTGTTGAAAAGCAAAGTCTTGTGGTTGATGATCAAAGCACGGCCTTTGTGGCGTAGCTTTGTGTAACGTTTACCTCGCGTGTTTCACACCAGGTATGAACCAAAAACGGGAGAAAGGACCTCAGGGAGGGCCTGCGTTTCCTCCTAGCTAGAAGTGGCGTCAGTGGTTTTACACGCCCTGACGAGTTTGACTTATGTGGTTGTTGCTGTTGCGAGGCGCCTCGGATTGATCGATCGTTCTCGAACCGATGGAGTCATTTAGTTGGCTCATTTACGCCCCAAAGGGCGGCGAAACGCAGTGCTCAGGCATTTTAATCCACATCGGTGGACCGGCCCTGTCGCTCCTAGGGTCACTCGAGCTCTGATCCTGAGACTCGGGCTAGGCAGTCTCGAATCGGTTGAGGACTATCTTTTGCCTCGGTTCATAGATGGAAATCCAATTTCCAAATACGTGACATTTGCGGTTTTATTTGTAAACCTATATATGGCGACATGATATATGGTACCCATGCCGCCTATGATTGATACTTATGATTTGAAGTCGTTTTATACACTATACACATATAATAGTATCTAATGATTTGTTTTAAACGTATCAAGCATTCTTTGGCTGTTATAAGGGAAAACCCTATCCTCGGCTGCGTTACATTGTGTGATGGGACCTGGGTCTTATAACAGCTTCATTTTTCTTTATTTAGCATTGCGCTGTTTGTTTATGCACTGGTATTCTTGGGAGGAAACCCGTTCCGTGTTATACGGCGTGGTCCCTTGATTTACCTAACTTTAAAAATAAAGAATAACTGTTTTAGTTCTCACACCAGTCCCATGACTGACCTGGAGTTTATTGTTTTAACCTAAACTCTGGGTGCCCTTATTTTGACACGGGCAGCTAGTAGTTTTGGTTTTTGCAGATTTATATTCACAGGATCCTGGTTTACAGCTGGAACGATATCCGGAAAGCTTTGTATCCGTATATCTCCTTCTAGTTGTGTATTGTATTATTTTCCGCTGCGATGTGTTTAAATGTAATTTAAATCTCTGATATTTCGGTGTAATATTCTTTTATACTCTGTATATTCTTGTAATCTGATGCATTGTTGTAATAAGCAATGAAATGTTCTTGTATATGCGTTCTGTTTTGTCCTGTTCTAAAACGATAGGGCGTTTCGAACGGCCTGGATCGGTTTAGCGACTGGTTCGGACCGAGCGAAATTCCGTCTCGTCACAGTTTGGTATCAGAGCTTTGGTTTACAAAGCTCGGAGAACAAGGCACATTAGAACCATGCGAAAGAATTCATCAGATATTGGATTAGTAATATCCAATTAGAATGACTCGTTAGAAATGGGATCAGTAGTATCCTAGAACGAGTGTGAAGAGTATATTTTTGAAAATAAAAACAAATTTTTGGTTTTGAAGATTTAAATCAATTATTCGTATTTGATTATCTATTTATATTGATGTGGACAATCCAGTATATATAGATTTTGCGTATACGTCTGATCCGCGTGTATTCGAAATTTTAATATATTGGATAGATATAGCATCACACTCTAGTCGCCCGAAGATGGTACTGATGATTGTCATGACATCATCAGTATTTATGTTCGTGTTTCGAAGGTGTGATTTTCTATATATTTCCTATTGACTGGTGTGAGAACCAAAATTAGATAGGGCCTATTGTTGTGAATTGGCATCAAAAACATGATTTTCTGTATATGTATCAAAAATTATGAATTTGAAACTCTAATTCACTAATTGATTGATGTTTGTGTTGTTTGTTAATTAGTTTGCTAATTTTGAACCATTTAGCCTAATTGAATCAAATATTGAACTGTACTGAAAATTAGTCGCATTTGCTTGCATATGCATATATATCTTTGAACAAGTCATAGCAAGGAGGCTAGAGCAGAGAATAAAATTTGTTTGCCCGACAAATAGGTACATGTTTACTACATAATTTCCTGTTTTGTTTGGGTGATGATGATTTTGTGAGCCTATTGGCTAGCCGCTTGGCTTTTTCTTTTTCTTTTTGAGATCTGAAGGACCGGGGAAGCTATTTGAAATTCCCCGATGCTCCCGGTGCAGGGGAGGTTATGGCGAAATTTTTCAAAAATTTAGGGTGTTAGCCAAATTTTTGAAATTTTGGAAATTCTCAGAAACTGAAAAGTTGGAGAATGGAAGCCAGATCGAGCGTGGAGTTAATTAATCAAACCACTTTCGACTTTGTTCCTTTTCGGGGACGAAAAGTTTTAAGTGGGGGAGATTGTAACAACCCGAAAATCTGGGCCAGTTTAAAATTTTTATTTTAGCGATTTTAGCGAATTTTGATTATTTAAAATGAATTATTTTAAATAATATCGACGAAAATTTATTTTGAATATAATTCGAACGTATATATTTATACGCGTCGTCGTTAGAATATAAATATTTATATATAATTATAAATAGAATTGAAAATGGCGCGGTAGTTCGATAATTCGATTTGAAACTTCAATTGAATGTACCGGGTGCAAAACAATCCGGATTTTAGTGAAACCAAAAATGATAGGATCTAATTGATAATATCTTTCTATCGAATTAGAATAATCGAGATTTCATAGTGGGAATCAAAAGATATGTCCAGTTGAAAATTCTGAATAGTCGCTATGGAATTCTGGCCCTTAAAAATGGACATTTTGCAAATGACCTCGGATTTCGACGAAACCAGTCCGTGATGTCGAATTATTGCTAGATTCCAAGTTTCATAATTTTTCGAATCAATATGTGAGCGTGGCAAAGGAAAACGCGTTTGACCAGTTTCAGTTGATTTTAATCGACTGGAAATTGGCCATTTTTCAAACGGTCTCAGAATTCGATGAAACTAGTTTTGTTAGGACCGTATCGTCAATACGAAGCTAGAAAATATTTTTCTGGAATTTTTCTAGTTAGTATGTGACCCCGGTAATTTGAAATGTACGTTTAAAATTCAATAAAGTGATTTAAATGTAAATTTAATAGAAACGGATTCAAACAGTCGAATCAGCCTACGATACATATCCCATTGTGCTCGGAATGGGGGTAGAACGCTATGGGCGATAGGCGGTGGGCCTCGTTTCGAGGTTGTATGTAAAAGTCAACTTTTTGAAATATAAATTAATTAAATAAATTAAAATAAACTTTACATAAACCCCCCCCCTAGCTTTTCTTCCCAGAATCGAAATTCAGAAAAAAAAAAGAAAAAAAAAACAACAAATCCCTCGATCCCGCAATCACGCCGCCGCCTCTTCACCAGCTCCGACCACCGCCTTCCCCTCATCTTCTCCCCTCCTTCCCCTTCTAATCCGTGAACCCGAAGCCTCCAAGCCCCTTCAGCTGTCGCCTCCGTCGTCCCAGCCTACCTCGCCGCCGCTCCAATGTCGCCATCCACCGATAACACCCCCTCTTCCTATTCCGCCCTCTCCAGCTTCAAAACCATGAATCCCACCGCCCTCCGATAGCACCGAGCCTCCCCAGTCCCTCAGTCACCACTGCTCCTCGAACGCGAGCTCCCCTCCCTCCTGCAAATCCAGAGCTCGGCCACCTTCTACAGTAAGTTATTTCGAATTTCGATTTTATTATGTAAATAAAAACTGTTTTTCAAAGGATGCAAAATTGATTTCTGTTTTAATTTAAAAAATTGATTTCTGTTTTAATTTAAAAATTGATTTCTGTTTTAATATAAAAACTGATTTATAATGGAAATATAAAAACTGATTTTTTTTATATAGTAAATAACATAGTTTATTTTCAGATTTTAAAATAAAACTGCGTTGTTTATTTCCAGATTTTAAAGTAAAACTGCTTTGAATTTATTTTCAGATGTTAAAGATAATATAGCATTGTTTATCTTCAGTTTTAATTATATAGAATGCATTCAAAAAGAATAGACTTTTTATACAAGAAAAGAATAGATTTTTAGATCAAGATTTGGTTTTTAATTTGTAAAGGGATAAGATTTTAATATGAAAAAGATTCTGATTTTAAAGGATTTAAGAAACTGTTTTTTTTAGCATTTTAAAAACTGATTTTTATGTTTTTAAAAACTGATTTTGTTTAAAAGTAAAATCTTTAAAGAGAAAAAGGATTTGAGCTTAAAGAAGTAAAAATCAGATTTTTAGATATTTAAAGTCGAATTAAAAATATGATTTTTATATATTGAACTTCGAATTAAAAATATGATTTTTATATATTGAACTTCGAATTAAAAATGTGATTTTTATATATTGAAAAGCGAAGTAAAAATTCGATTTTTACATATGTAGTGAAAGCGGATAACGAAGGTGACAAAAAGGCGAGAACAGCGAAGATTTCCTGCATTGGAAGTGCCGTGGAGCTAGGATAGCAATATGTGAGAATTTCTCACCTTTCTATTTCTTTTCTAGTTATATATATATACTAGGATGCAGACGGTGCTTAGTAGCACCCGACACAATCGTCCACAGACCATGGACTTGTTTGTTTGGTTGCATAGCTTAGTTATATGATTTGACTTGAATTTGGTTGTTTGGTGATTTTGATTGATGTGTGAATGGCGTGGGCCTTCACTAGTCCGGGGATAAGGCTAGGCCTCGTCCCGTTTCTAGTATCGTGCCGTTATGCCGCCTAAATTTTCTAAAATAAGTTAGAAAAATAAAAATATCATTTTATTTAAAGAATGAACTGAATAGAAATTCATATGATGGAATAAAATGTTTTGTCGTTAAAAATATAAATTTTAACGTGAAGTGAATAAATATTCATTTACAAACCAGACGGTTTGTTTATGTACACCTATTTGAAGGACATTGATTGGGTCGATAAATTTTACACATCGCCCAACTGCACAAATAAAATCTTTGTTTGATTGTTTGAAAACCCCACACGGGTGTTGGGATGAAATTTGAAGTTCACTCATCCTGATTGATTGAATATGTCGATCGATTGATTGACTGGCTGTTATAAGCGTTGAATATCTATATTCGATGCTTATACAGTATAGTGCACTTTGGTTGATGGTTGATTATTTTTCAATGCTATGATATACATGTGTTGTATGAAAATCCATATAATTAACTTTGTATGGTAATTGATTGGGCCTCATTCCAATTTGAAAAATAAAGAATATTATAAAATAAAAGTTCATGTGTTGACAGTACTCATCCATTGAGATTGGTCATGTGTTGAACGAAATATTTTGATAATAACAACTATTTTGAAAAACAAATATTTGAAATAGAATATTTGAAAAATAGAAATCTATGAAGCCGTGTTGATTAGATTGACGCCATTTTGACGTGAATCGATATTTATATCGATTTTATAACGATTTCGAAATGAATTGAATATATAACGATTTCGAAATGAATTGAATTGAAAACGATTTCGAAATGAATTGAATATATAACGATTTCGAAAGGAATTGAAAACGAATTCAAATTGAATTGAAAGCGAATTGAAATGAATTGAAATTGAATTGAAATTTGAATTGAATAGAAATGAATTTTAAAACGAATTTATAAAGAAGAATTCAATTTTGATTTGAATTGAAATGGAAGTTGAAATTGTTTTTGAAACGAATTTAAAACTATTTATATAATTCGTTTTAAATGGAAATCGACGTAATATATATTATATATATTATATATATAATATAATGGCCTGAATAGAACGCGCCGCGTCGCGGCAGTTCGTGAATTTCGACCATTTATTTCAAACGGACATTACGGGAGATCCGACCGTCGGATTCTCCTAAAACCGGAACCGTTGGGTTCGTATCGAAAAGAGCTTTCTAACGAATATTAGAAATTTGAAATCTAACGGTTGGATTTGGAATTATGTCCAAATCAAATTGGAAAAAGGTCGCTATAAGTGCAGTTCGATGGCCATTGATGGAAATCGACCGTACGGGCCTTGATAAAATTATTAAAAATAATAATAATTTGTGTAAAATCATAAGAAATGATTTAGAAAGAATTGGGATGAAAAACTCCCTATTTGAAAAGATAAAAATAGATTTTTATCGAAATGAACTAGTTTTGAACTAGAATTATAATTCTATTTATTTTTAAATAAATAAATTGAATTCGAAAAGGGGTTTTAAAAATAACCAAAATTTCCAATGATTGCATTGGAGTGGATTTGAATCGAAATTGTCTTCGGAATATTTCGATGTTGGAATTCGTGATTATACAGGTGTTGTTATGGAAATTTGAAAGATATATATATTTATATCGTTATTTCCAATACGACATTTGTTAGTCGTAGAATTCGATATTGAATATAAGCCGATATATTTTCTATTCAGAGCCTTGTATTGAATATCGAATGTGATTTGGGTTTGTCGTGAATGGTGTTTTCACTAACACTGTTCTTGAACCCAGTTGAGAAAAGATTAAATCTTTTTATTTAGATTTAATGAAGTGTACCAATTAAATAACATTTAATTGGAATTGAATCGATATTGATATTTGGGTTTATCGTGGATAGTGTTTTAAATAACACTCGTTCTTTAACCCGATGATTAATGAATGTGATTTTGGGTTTATCGTGAACTGTGTTTTTAAATGACACGGATTCTTTAACCCAGTTAACGATTAAAACTAAGTTGAGTTTTAATGAATCTTTAATTAGATTGAAATGGTCGAGAATGGAGTATCACCAGTTTTGCTCCAGGCGATAGTTGAATCTTTAATTAGATTTGAACGTGAAGTGGTAATTGAATTTACCGATAACACCGTGGTGTTAGATATGAAGTATCACCAGTTTTACTTCATGGGATGAATAGGTTGGGATTGGGAAATTAAAACAAGTGATTACTTCGGTAAGTTTCGTTAATCCCGACTAGTTTGAATTGATATTCAAAAATAGATTTAAGAATAAATTCAAGGAATTTATCTTGGATAAAATTAATGGGAACCTTTCCCTATGAATGTGAAATTTAGAAACTAACTGTCGGTTAGCCAAGCAGAAGGGTTTTCTGGATATTGATCTGATGTTGGTTTCGGCCTTCGGGGTTAATATTTGGGGAATTATTCTCTTGATTAATTTACGGTTAGTGACTAATGAATTGGAATGAGGCGTATGTTGTGTTTGTGTAACACTTTTATAAAATATACGCGAGTTATTCGGGAAGACCGGGTTTAAACCCATTCTGAATAACTGATACGACGATAAGTCGAAGATGAAGACGATGGTCGAAGACCGGAGGTCTTCACGTCGTTTGGGTAATTACTGATGATCTTGATTGGGCTGTACACCCAAGAAGATGGAAACAGTTAGTGATCGTCCAGACATACTTGGAGATCGATGGATATGCGGGGTACTAGGTGCCTCCGGTTTCGTTCAGACCCAGAACGGACTTGTAAATGGACTGTGTGTCTGACATCGGATTTCATTCTGTGTGACTGATATCGGTTGCATAGGATGGCTTGCCTGTGTGGCATGCTAAGATGCAAATGATCAAGGCTTCTGTTGAAAAGCAAAGTCTTGTGGTTGATGATCAAAGCACGGCCTTTGTGGCGTAGCTTTGTGTAACGTTTACCTCGCGTGTTTCACACCAGGTATGAACCAAAAACGGGAGAAAGGACCTCAGGGAGGGCCTGCGTTTCCTCCTAGCTAGAAGTGGCGTCAGTGGTTTTACACGCCCTGACGAGTTTGACTTATGTGGTTGTTGCTGTTGCGAGGCGCCTCGGATTGATTGGTCGTTCTCGAACCGATGGAGTCATTTAGTTGGCTCATTTACGCCCCAAAGGGCGGCGAAACGCAGTGCTCAGGCATTTTAATCCACATCGGTGGACCGGCCCTGTCGCTCCTAGGGTCACTCGAGCTCTGATCCTGAGACTCGGGCTAGGCAGTCTCGAATCGGTTGAGGACTATCTTTTGCCTCG